>WWET01003434.1:31587-44948 GCA_011038615.1 Limnodynastes dumerilii
CTTTATATAACACCAAATGCCCAAATAATTTACCACACCCCAAGCAATTACCACAGCTGGCTATATAACTACAAGAATAAAAAAACAAAAAACTACCTTTTAAACCTTACCCAGAAAAATTACACCAAACAGCAACAATAAATATATTATGCTACAAGCTTCATCTAATGCACAGATGTGAGGGGTAGGGCCACAACTGTTGCAGTAAAACCTTTATTGTGACAAAGCATATAGATTTGTAACTGAGCAATGTTGTCCGCCCAAATTAGCAGAGAGATAAATTTATCAATATTCTGAAAAATCAGGGAGTGTTACAGAGAATTGAGATATTTATGCAACATTATAATTTTAAACAATTTAACCATCCTTGACATAGACAAGGAGAGATAATTCTATGAGTGACACTTGGACTTAAAATATTCTTTGATTAATATTGAGGGAGACATAGTCAGATGGAGGCAGAAAGTGGGCATGCCTAGAGAGAGCCGCTGACAGGCGGCTCTTGATGTGGTAAGTCCCTTGTTTTGTGACAGTCACCAGCTGGGATTTGTTAAAGGCCGCCATTTGGTCAAGACATCAGATCAGCCATAGCGATAGTAGCTTTGGCAAATAAACAAGCTGATAAAAGTCAGATGCTTCTGGGTCTTGACACCCAGAAGGCCTTTGATACAGTATTGTGGTCACACCTGTTCGAGGGCTTGGAGTCCAGGTCATTTTCACCTGATTTTGTTAGATTGATAAGATATTTCTATACCAATCCATCCACACTACCAGTAATTAATGAAAAGTGTCAAAATTATAATGGAACGTTGTGTCCATTATCTCCATTGCTTTTTAACTGAGTCATAGACCTACATCTTCAAATATAACAAAATTGGCATACCTTTACATCCATTTGAATTGGAAATTACAAAGTAAAAGTTACTGCATTTGTGTTTGATTTTCTATTATAAATAAAACCCCGACCAATCACTAATATACTCTTGGACAAAACTGATGACTTCGGTGTCATATCGGGATTCCAAGTTAATAAGCAAAAATCTTTAGCTTTGCATCGTAGGTTAGGCGTGAATGCCTATTAAGGCGTGCTTTAGCAGTTACGTATGTGCAGCCTGTACGTATTAAAAGAAAATGACACATATAGTATCACCACTAAAAAGGGGACTGCAAGAAGACGAGGAAAATGAGGAGGAAACCCAAAATCAAAGAAAAAAAATGACACAACACTAAATATTAAGAAATATATAATTTGTCTAACTATGAATTAATTAAAACAGATATTTCCTTATTAAGTAAAGGGTTTTCCTTTGCCCCCACAAATAAACCTAATACATTTGAATTATTTGTGGATTTAAATAAGTAAGTTGACATTTAAAACACATTTCTTCAGAATTAGCAATAATAAAAAATTATGACAAAGTGACCAACAACTCTGGCCTAAAAAATCCATCTAAATTCTATCCACTAGAATCCAAAAGCAGCCAGATTGAAACGTTTTTTGAACTTGTGAAAAAGGATTGGAACCAAATCCGGATAGCACTCATCAGCAGCAATCTGACACCGACAGAATGTAAGTCTCTTAAACTATTAAAAGAAAATGGTGATTTAATTTTTAAGCAGGCAGACAAAGGAGGTGGCCTGGCTGTTCTAAACAGGAAAGATTATGAAGAGGAAGCTCTAAGGATTCTCTCAGACACAAAAGCCTATAGAGTGCTATGAAAAGATCCTACTGAGGAATATCTGGATGAACTCTGCCCAGTCCCGGTTAACGCTCCTAAGATCAGACATTATCAACAAACAGGCGTATCATTCCTACTTATTAATAATCCAATTCTACCCATATTCTATTACCATCCAAAAATACATAAGTGCCTTCAGAATCCACCTGGGAGACCAATTATTGCCAGAATTAATTCTCTAACCTCCCATATATCTGATTATGTGGATGTCTTTCTATAAAAATATGTTAAAAGCCTACCTACAAGTATTGAAGGAAACAACCTGGCAAAAGGGCGTCTACTGGGCAAATATTGACATCCAATCCCTTTACACCACAATCCCACATGAGAAAGGACTAGAAGCAGTAAAAGACTGCCTTATGGCAGACCCAGATATTAAACAAGAACATGGAAACTTTATCCTTGATAGCATTTATCCTTTCTCACAACTATTTTACATTTTTTGATTACTTTTACATATACATCTACAGGACAGTGATGGGGACCATTTTTGCGCCCAGTTTTATAAATATTTATATGGGAAATTGGGAAAAGCAATACATCTATGGAAACCCCATTTTCACACCTTACACCTCTATAAAATATATATTTATGATATTCTCATCATCTGGTCTGGCAATATTGACAATTAAAATTAATTTCATCAGTGGATATCTAATAATAAATTTAACCTTAAATTTACTTACATTTCAGAAGGTGGAATACCTGGACTTACTACTCACACAGGAAAATACCACCATCACAACTAATTATATCAATCCTGTCGATACCAACAGCTATTTGCATTTCAAGAGTGGACATCTAAAATGGTGGAGGAAAACATCCCCTATTCACAATTCTGTTGCATCAAATTAAAGGGTAGCAATTATTATTATTATTATTATTATTATTATGGTGCTACAAGGCGTCTGCAACGCCGTACAAAACACAACAAAATACAGTACATACAGGGCAGGGATGGACGGCGTAGTGCATAATAAAATACAATATAAATATAAAAATGTCACAAAAAGACAATAAAGCGAAGCAAGAACAGATAGCAAGGCAAAATGCTAGGTGAAAACATGTACTGTGGCACCTGAGGACCATGGTTGGCATAGACATTTGACTACTTAAATTTTACTTCCTACCCTGCCTATTTGGTAATCCAGAACTGTTCATTGCTATAGATTTCAAGTAAATATTTATAAAATCAAAGGGTTACATTCCTTCTAAAGTCAAGGCCATGGTCACTCAGGTAAATGTCTGTCAACGGGTTACATTCCTTCTAAAGTTTTCTTGTGATTTCTGGTATCACTGTGTATATATATATTCCGAAGAACTGCCACTCCAAATAAAAAAAGTTACTTGTCCCGGTGCTGTATCGTAATAAATACACAATGTCCAAAAAGAAAAGCACTCAAAGGGACTTCAATTCCAGTTCAATTTTTTAATCCATAACTCTAACTTTAGAGTTACAAACAATTGAATATATGCCAAGGCAATGTTTCAATCCACCTCCAAATGGTTTTTCATCAGGGCTGACAAAATGCAGTCAAGAAAAACAGTACAGAACCACACCAATGTAAATATATAAAGCAAATAATAGGCCCAACCAAATAAAAATAAGTAACAAACACAATAAACTAAATGACAGACATAGGCAATTCAAATAGAAAAGGATCACAAAAAACAGGCCAAGCGGAGCTGCTCATTCAGCCTCCCCGGGGAAACCGCGTCCAGCTTGTGAATCCAGAAACATTCCCTCCTCAGGAGGAGGTTGTCTCTGTCACCCCCCCCCCCCAAACTAAGGGAGGCACATGTTCAATCCCCATGTATCTAATGTCTTTAAGTTCATGTTTCTTTTCCACCCAATGCCGGGCAACAGGCTAGTCCACCCCTTTACCTGAGAGAGCGCTCCTAATTGCGGAGCGGTGCAGAGCTAGTCTCTCTTTGAGCTTGCGTACAGTTTTGCCCACATAAATAAGTGAGCAAGGGCACCTGCTGTTATAAACAACATACTTAGTGGTGCAGGATATGACCTGTTTGATGACAAAAGGCTGCCCAGTCTTAGGGTGATTAAATGTACCCCCAGTGTCCAAAGCAGAACAGGTGACACAGCCGGTGCATTTGTAACATCCACAGGGACAAGACAAGAAGGTAGAGGACTGTTCCTTAGGCTTACTTCTAATGTCATTCTTGCACAAATGATCTTTCAAATTCCTGCCTCTGGTATAACTGGATAGGAGTGAACACGACCTGAGACCAGGCAAGGTGGAGTCGGTGGTGACAATTGGCCATAAATTGTTGGCCGTCTGTTTCAGAAAAAAGCTCAATTGGTTGTAGAACAAAAAAATTAGTAGTAAGCAAAAAGGACTAAGTTTGAAAAATTATTGGTTTATTGAGTCTAAGAGCACTTTCTAGGATATAAAAGATATCCTAAGGATATGCAATATAAACATTAAATTACAATAATATACAATAGATAATATTTTAAAAATAAACAAACGCTTGGCCAAGTGTAACAGATACCACTAATTACCCTGCAGGGATAAGAGTTATTTGTAAATTGATTTGAGGTGTACACCCAAAAGTTGTTTTTCTTTGCTTGCTGGTTATCGCAAATTGATCTTGACCCTTATTTAAAAAATTAAGATTAACTGCTTCCGAAATAAAGAGAAAAAGGGAAACAGTTCTAAACAGTTTATGTTGTTATTTCCTCGGCTGAAAGTGTGGTCATAGAGGCAGATAGCTGCCAGCAATGGGTATATATAAGTTCAAACAAATGTTGGTCCCCGTGCCCTTGTACCTTATCAGCAAACTGCAATGAGAGTCTTATAGAGATGAAATTTGAACCGGGTTCTGTGTAGCCCAGCGATGCTTCCACAACTAAGTATGTTGTTTATACCATCAGGTGCCCTTGCTCACTTATTTATGTGGGCAAAACTGTACGCAAGGTCAAGTAAAGGGGTGGACAAGCCTGTCGCCTGGCATTGGGTGGAAAAGAAACATGAACTTAAAGACATTAGATACATGGGGATTGAACATGTGCCTCCTTTAGCTCGGGGGGGGGCGGGGTTACAGAGACAACCTCCTACTAAGGAGAGAATGTTTCTGGATTCTGGATTTCTGGATTCACAAGCTGGACGTGGTTTCCCCGGGGGGGCTGAATGAGCAGCTCCCCTTGGCCTGTTTTTTGTGCTCATTTTCTATTTGAATTGCCTATGTCTGTCATTTAGATTATTGTGTTTGTTACTTATTCTTATTTGGTTGTGCTGTTTTCTTTTCAATTAACTTTTTTTCTATTAGTGTTGCTTATTGCTAATTGTTATGTATTTTTTGTTTTGCCATGTTAGCTCTATTTCTTTTGTTTTTATGGCTTTGTTAGAATTTCTTTAGTGCTAATTTTCGCATTCGCTTCCCTCTGTTGTAGGGATACTGTTTGTTCAGTGCTTGTTTGACTGCTGCCATGGTTACCCTTGATCCAATGACGGATGATGTCACCATCAGCCCTAGCTCTCGAAGGGATGCGCCCACAGCTAGAGGAGGTGCCGTTCGGCGCTGGGTAGTATGTTGGCGGTAAGTGGCTTATTATTTGCTTTATATATTTGCATTGGTGTGGTTCTGTACTATTTTTCTTGCCTGCATGTTGTCAGCCGTGATGAAAATCCATTTAGAGGTGGATTGAAACGTTGCCTTGGCATATATTTAATTGTTCGTAACTCTAAAGTTAGAGTTATGGATTAAACAAGTTAAACTAGATTTAAAGTCCCTTTGAGTGGTTTTCTTTTTGGACATTGTGTATTTATATATATATTGCTTCTTTGAACTGTTGGTAGCACCCCTCCCCCACCTATATAAATGTATCTATCTCATGAGTAATTTTGGGGGTTGCATTATTACAATTATATTTTCTTAGATTTAACCTGTGCGACTTCAATCTGTTTTTTTTACTTACTCAGGTAAATGCCTGTAATGCCTGTAATTAATGCATACCCTCCATTCGGTACGTAATACTCTGCTCTTGCTCTTCTTTCCTAATCTCTGATTGCAGTCACCTGTGTTACACACCTTTCTATTCAAATAACTAGTATAACACAGGTGACTGCAATCAGAGATTAGGAAGTAAGAGCAGGAACAGAGTATTTTGTACCAAATGGAGGGGGTCATGTTGGAGGGTCTGATTAATGGCCATACTCATCCTACTTCATTTCATCTCTTCACAGGTAGAGATCTTTTCATTCCTTCCAAACTTTCTCTTTTGCAAATATTTAATTTGCTATTTTTTACCAAATGGTAAAGATTTCATGTTAACTGTATGTTTTAAGAATTTCATTGTTTGGATTAGTAGGGAGAGAGTTAATTAACACACTCTGATCACATGACTAAAGGTACACACACACTATACAATTATCTGGCAGATTAACTGAAAGATCTGTCTTTTGGAATGGATGAGAGCAACTGACAATAACATTTGCTCTCATCCATTACCAGATTTTTATTCCAACTGCCAGATCTTTCATATAAGCTGTGTGTGCACCTTTAATCAGTACATTTTGTCTGCAATGCCTTTAGGCTGCTTGCTTTTGGTCATTGTAATAGATGGCATTTGTAATAATTATAGTTATACAAGAGGTGCACAGGAGGGGGCTGATTCAAAGTTGATTCAGAGTTCCTCAATAGATCCGGTATAAGTCTGCCTTTTTTTAATTTATTTTTTAGATTTAATTTATTAGACAGTGGATATGCATACAATAGTAGCAATCTTGAAGATAGTAAAATAGAATGCATTACATCATAACAATCCATGCTAGTCAATAATTCGAACATAAAGTTGAGATACTTCAAAGGTAGCTTAGTGTTATATGGTTAGTATAGAATCCACATTTATTTAAATTTTTTAATATAAGATATCAAGTTGCAACCAGCAAACAAAGGAAACTTTATTGTGTCATGTAAATGATCAGGATATCTTAGGGAACGGAGAAAGAGAGAAGAACCAGAAAGAAGAGCAAGGGAAGAAAGAGAAGAGGAGAGAAAGAAGAAAGGACAGACAAGATGGCCTTCGGTTAAACTATTTTTCAAAGTAAGGGGAGCTAACGACAGTTTCACTGTCTTTGGGTCATATATATACCCTTTGGACAGTGTCAGAATTCATTCATGATAATTCTGGCACTGTCCAAAGGGTATAAATATGACCCAAGACAGTGAAACTGTCATTAGCGCCGGGATGTCCTGGTTGCAGGACATAGTTTGCGTCGTAGCAGAAGGGTTTTTTTTGTTGACAAGGACAACCCCCGGCTTAAAAGCATGCAAGACTGGACCCCCATCAGAGCAGGTAAGTATGTTTTTAATAATTTATTAATGTACTTTTGGGCATATTTTTCAACTTTATTGTGACAGCATTATAATGGATTTTTTTTTATATGTGAAGAGATTTTTCCCAGCGCTAAAAATAGAGGTGTCAAGGTACACCCGATCCGAGCAGCACAAAAATTCCTGGAGTTACTATCCAAGAAAAAGTAGACAAAAAGAAAAGAATTGGCGCTGAAAGGGTGGTACAAGCAGTATATATTAACACAATTTATTATTAAAATATATAGTAAAAAATTATAAACATAAAACAAAAAATGTTGTTAAAGATATTATTATAAGCTCTCTTAGAACATAAATCCGTATGCCGGCCGGTCATACCAGATTTAAAAGCCAATTTCTTCTAAATAGCCCACATTGATTAAACTGATTAATAGTCCAAAATTGTGGATAAAAATATATTTTTGTAAGGATCCACTCGTGATAGTATGCAGCTATTATGCTTTTGCGACTCTTCGTCTCATGAGACACAAGGTAATGTTTTTAGATGGTCTCTGTTACTGTGTATTAACACTGGTATTGGAAATAAATAAATTGTTATACTTGCAGAATGTTGGAATGGATGAAGTCCGTTCATACATAGGCTGTTATTCAGCGATGACTGGTGTATGGATGTCTGACAAACGATTAAGCAGGTAACGGCATACAAGTGTATTTCCTACAAACAATCCATGAGTGGGTAAATAAGCAAGTGATTAAAATATATAGTCCGTTTGGCACACAGAACATCCGAGGATGGTTACTTTATATCTGGTCTTGTGTGTACTGTAGGTTCCCCACTGTGGGTGCAATCCCCAGTGGCCAATCGTAACATAGAAGTCCTCCTGCAACCAAGCTTGTAAGTGCATGCCCGCACTACATGTAACGGTGCAAATCCAAGATGCGATAGTATGGAACAAAATGATAAAAAGTTCATGGATAATAAAAACCTTTATCTTTCACAATGTGGGATAAGCTGTAGAGGCAGGTATTCAATGATGAGAGCGATACAGATCAGCACAACTGACGCGTTTCTCCACCTCCGCCTCCTGCTTTCCCCAGATTACACATTTACAGTTCTACCCAGTGTCCCTTCACATGCTTTAAAGTACATACTGTTCGTATTTTCAAACCCTTCTGTGTGTGTGTGGCTGTGATCTATCGCCCACCAAACACATTAATTTATACAACACTTCTCTTCATGGCTCCCTCATTTTCTATCCTCTGACATACATACATACCATTATTCTAGGTGACATTAACATCCTTCATATCCTCATACCTCTAAGCTTTTTTTCTCTAACCTCATCTCTTGGCCTCTTCCAGTGGAGTGATTCTTCTACACATAAGGTTGGCAATAGCATTGATCTTGTATTCTCTAAACTATGCTCAGTTTTTGATCTTAATAACTCTCCTCACTCTCTCTCAGACCGTCATCAAATCACCTGCAAACTTTCCCCCAGCAGCTCTAGTCCTTTGCTGTCTAAGGCCTGGATTCAGAATTCAAATATACCCCAATGACAGTACAACTGTCATTAGCGCCGGACATAGTTTGCATCGTCGCAATAGGGTTTTTCTTTTTGCCATGGCCACCCCCCCGGATTAAAAGCTTACAATACTGGACCCCCGTCAGAGCAGGTAAGTATATTTTTATTTTTTTATGCAGTTTTTGGGCATTTTTAATGCATTTTTATGTCAGCATTATAATGATTTTTTTAAAATGGGGACATGTATTGCGCATATGGATGTTGCGTTTTTTGGTTATGGGCACATTCGGCCATATTTATTTTATTTTATGAGGGAACATGTGTGGTGCATATGGATGTTTTTTTTTAGGTTGGCACAATTGGGCATTTTTGGGAAATTATTAAGAGGACACAATATTTATTTTATGAGGGGGGGCATGTATATTGCACTGTGGGCCCTGGACAGCAGGGCATGCTGGTGCTTGTGGTTCTACAAGCACCAGCATGCCCTGTCGGGCTGGGATTATTTATTTATTTTACTAGGTTGTGGCGGAGGGGGTGACGGAGAAGGGGTTAATTTTTTACTTAAAACTTAAAACTGTTTTACTAATTATTTTTTTTTTCAGCTCCGGTGAGCTGCGCCTACACTTACACCATCCCAGAGATGGTGTAAGCGTAAGGCTTGTTAAGCAGCCACCGGACTGCAGTGGACGCAATATTTAAATGAGAAAAATGGCCCTTTTCTCATTTAAATATAATTCCCACAGGCTCAGGCCGGTCGGATGCGATCACAGATGGATGGGTACTTTTGTGTCCATCTTTCTGTGCGCGCTCCCAATCTAGGCATGTGCAGTGGACATTTTGGCTGCGCTTCCGTCTGAAAAAAAAGACGGAAGTGCAGCTCTGAATCCGGGCCTAATTCTGCAAGACCTTCTCGCACCCGTAGAAATCTTAATGCCATTAATATTAATCAGCTTCTCAATCTGTGCAAGAACTTCTCTCTTCGGTTCCTAATTTCTTCTCTCCTGATATGGCCGTATCTCACCTTAATGAAACCATAACAGCTGCTCTTGATGAAGTTGCTACAGCTACCCCTCATGCACAGGGCCGTCTATTCCACTGGGCACAATGGACAGGTGCCCAGAGCCCCATAAGTCTAGGGGCCCTAGAGCACTACTGCCCGGCCCAGGATGGAGATGGCACTGAGCAGCGCAGGGACTTAGGGCTTCCTGCTCAGTCAGTCAGATGTCATAAACAACAGCTCTGTGTTAGGGATAAGCTGATTTACGCTGGTAGTGAATCTACCCAAATTCACTGCCAGCCAATCACAACTCAAGGCAGTCATTTTGATTTTCACAGTGGTTTTTTGATACTGCATCCCCAGGACTATTCCTACTGAATAGAAAAGATCCCATACAGGCAAGTGTGAATGAGTGTGAGCTGGAGGAATAGGTGTGATTTTGTTATCCAGTTTCCTTTCTGCTACATGATTAACAGAAATTTGAACACTTTCTCTTTCCATACAATTGCCCTAAGTTTTGCTGCTGGCACTGCTGTGTGACTGGATCATAAAGAGCACTGAACACTTTTACCATACAACCTGACTGGTCAGGGGCGTAGCTAAAGGTTCATGGGCCCAGGTGCAAAAGGTCAGCTCGGGCCCCCCCACATAGAGGCTGTTTGAGGTGCACTACCGTAGTGCCAGTGGAGCGCAGCACACCTCAAAAAACCTGTATGATCAGGTCCACAGAAGACAGATGAGTGACAGGCTGGTGCCCCCAGTATCCCTCATCGTGTGTCCAGTTCCCCCAGTATCCCTCATAATATATCCAGCCCCCCAGCATCCCTCATCATATGTCCAGTACCCCAGTATCCCTCATCATATATCCAGTTCCCCCATTATCCCTCATCATATGTCCAGTACCCCAGTATCCCTCATCATATATCCAGTTCCCCCATTATCCCTCATCATATGTCCAGTACCCCAGTATCCCTCATCATATATCCAGTTCCCCCATTATCCCTCATCATATGTCCAGTACCCCAGTATCCCTCATCATATATCCAGTTCCCCCATTATCCCTCATCATATGTCCAGTACCCCAGTATCCCTCATCATATATCCAGTTCCCCCATTATCCCTCATCATATGTCCAGTACCCCAGTATCCCTCATCATATATCCAGTTCCCCCATTATCCCTCATCATATGTCCAGTACCCCAGTATCCCTCATCATATATCCAGTTCCCCCATTATCCCTCATCATATGTCCAGTACCCCAGTATCCCTCATCATATATCCAGTTCCCCCATTATCCCTCATCATATGTCCAGTACCCCAGTATCCCTCATCATATATCCAGTTCCCCCATTATCCCTCATCATATGTCCAGTACCCCAGTATCCCTCATCATATATCCAGTTCCCCCATTATCCCTCATCATATGTCCAGTACCCCAGTATCCCTCATCATATATCCAGTTCCCCCATTATCCCTCATCATATGTCCAGTACCCCAGTATCCCTCATCATATATCCAGTTCCCCCATTATCCCTCATCATATGTCCAGTACCCCAGTATCCCTCATCATATATCCAGTTCCCCCATTATCCCTCATCATATGTCCAGTACCCCAGTATCCCTCATCATATATCCAGTTCCCCCATTATCCCTCATCATATGTCCAGTACCCCAGTATCCCTCATCATATATCCAGTTCCCCCATTATCCCTCATCATATGTCCAGTACCCCAGTATCCCTCATCATATATCCAGTTCCCCCATTATCCCTCATCATATGTCCAGTACCCCAGTATCCCTCATCATATATCCAGTTCCCCCATTATCCCTCATCATATGTCCAGTACCCCAGTATCCCTCATCATATATCCAGTTCCCCCATTATCCCTCATCATATGTCCAGTACCCCAGTATCCCTCATCATATATCCAGTTCCCCCATTATCCCTCATCATATGTCCAGTACCCCAGTATCCCTCATCATATATCCAGTTCCCCCATTATCCCTCATCATATGTCCAGTACCCCAGTATCCCTCATCATATATCCAGTTCCCCCATTATCCCTCATCATATGTCCAGTACCCCAGTATCCCTCATCATATATCCAGTTCCCCCATTATCCCTCATCATATGTCCAGTACCCCAGTATCCCTCATCATATATCCAGTTCCCCCATTATCCCTCATCATATGTCCAGTACCCCAGTATCCCTCATCATATATCCAGTTCCCCCATTATCCCTCATCATATGTCCAGTACCCCAGTATCCCTCATCATATATCCAGTTCCCCCATTATCCCTCATCATATGTCCAGTACCCCAGTATCCCTCATCATATATCCAGTTCCCCCATTATCCCTCATCATATGTCCAGTACCCCAGTATCCCTCATCATATATCCAGTTCCCCCATTATCCCTCATCATATGTCCAGTACCCCAGTATCCCTCATCATATATCCAGTTCCCCCATTATCCCTCATCATATGTCCAGTACCCCAGTATCCCTCATCATATATCCAGTTCCCCCATTATCCCTCATCATATGTCCAGTACCCCAGTATCCCTCATCATATATCCAGTTCCCCCATTATCCCTCATCATATGTCCAGTACCCCAGTAAGTGCGACCGCTGCGACCCCTATAGCTACGCCACTGTGACTGGTCTATTTGTATGATACAGTATATATAGCACTTTCCCATAAGTATCTATCCCCAGTGTGCTATACATTGTAAGTCAGTGAGCAGGGTCCTCTTACCTACCCAGACTGTTTGTTACTACCCAGTCTGTTAAATTACTATACGCAATGAAAGGTAACAAGCACTTAGGTCTGGATCTACCCCAATGATTGTAAAATTGTAAAGCATTATGTAATCTGATGGTGCTATATAAAATCCTGTTAATAAATAAATAACGAATAATATCAATAAAGATAAAACAGCATATGTTTCATGTCTTTGTATTATTACATTTTACATATTGACTTTTACATTAGAAAAGCATAATCTTAAGTGATGACAGTGTTCCTCTCAACCTATGCAAGTCATTCCTCCTATAGCAAACTACATTAAGAAGTTATGTTACATGCTTTTTCTAGAATCTAGCATGGGTCATCTATGTAAATCAATAAATAATCCGTTATAATTTAAACTTATTTGAGCAATTTTAGGTAATTTCTGAAAGCAAAATGCCTTGTAAATCTCAGATAATGCCAGATAAGTTATTCTTCACTTATAACAATGTCGTCTGAATTGCTTGAGTCTTTGATTAGATGTGGTTCAATATTATTTTTTCTCAGATACGGCAGCACATTTTCTGTGTAGAATGCTTCCAGACAGATTTCTGTCTTTTTCCAAAAGTCATTGTCGAAATATACAGGGACAAATGTGGTCTCTTTATTTGTATGGACTAGTAACTCTGCATAATATGTGTCAGTAACAGCCATGTGACATTGAATTTGAGTGTAGTAGGCATGGTCATTTTGCAGGTTGTAAGAGGTCTCATTCCAGGTCAAGAAAAAAGAACGGTGTTTGCTGGCATGTCGGAGTGTACTATCTGGGTACTTGTATAAATATTTCACTAGCAATGGCCAGCTCTCTTTTTCATTCTTGTTGATGACAGTCCTGGAAAAACTAACCAGCCATGGCTTTTCTGGGTGGTGGAACACACTATTATCTAACACCTTTAGACTCTGTTTGTGTTTTTCAATATACATTTTGGTATAATTATGAACAGCCTTCTCTTCCATACATCTTATTCACTTTGGAGCTGCCATTAGTTTCCAATCTACTGAGTTCAGCGGGC
>WWET01003434.1:82616-101816 GCA_011038615.1 Limnodynastes dumerilii
ATTAGTTGAGTTGAGGGTGAGTTTAGTTAAGATTGAGGATGGGATGAGTTAGGGATGAGTTGAGTTGAGAATGAGGATGAGATGAGTTAAGGATGAGATGAGTTGCTGATGCATTGAGTTGAGAATGAGGATGATATTAGTTGAGTTGAGGGTGAGTTTAGTTGAGATTGAGGATGGGATGAGTTAAGGATGAGATGAGTTGAGAATGAGGATGAGATGAGCTGAGATTGAGGATGAAATGAGTTGAGTTAAATTGAGATTGAGGATGAGATGAGTTGAGATTGAAGATGAAGTTAGTTGAGTTCAGATTGAGGATTAGTTGATTGGAGTTCAGATTGAAGATGAGATGAGTTGCATTGACATTGAGGATAAAATGAGTTGAGTTGAGATTGAGGATGAGTTGAGTTGAGTTGAGATTGAGGATGAGTTGAGTTGAGTTGAGATTGAGGATGAGTTGAGTTGAGTTGAGATTGAGGATGAGTTGAGTTGAGTTGAGATTGAGGATGAGTTGAGTTGAGTTGAGATTGAGGATGAGTTGAGTTGAGTTGAGATTGAGGATGAGTTGAGTTGAGTTGAGATTGAGGATGAGTTGAGTTGAGTTGAGATTGAGGATGAGTTGAGTTGAGTTGAGATTGAGGATGAGTTGAGTTGAGTTGAGATTGAGGATGAGTTGAGTTGAGTTGAGATTGAGGATGAGTTGAGTTGAGTTGAGATTGAGGATGAGTTGAGTTGAGTTGAGATTGAGGATGAGTTGAGTTGAGTTGAGATTGAGGATGAGTTGAGTTGAGTTGAGATTGAGGATGAGTTGAGTTGAGTTGAGATTGAGGATGAGTTGAGTTGAGTTGAGATTGAGGATGAGTTGAGTTGAGTTGAGATTGAGGATGAGTTGAGTTGAGTTGAGATTGAGGATGAGTTGAGTTGAGTTGAGATTGAGGATGAGTTGAGTTGAGTTGAGATTGAGGATGAGCTGAGTTGAGATTGAGGATAAAATTAGTTGAGATGAGATTGAGGTTGAGTTAAGATTGAAGTTGAGTTGAGATGAGTTGAGATTGAGGATGAGATTGAGGATGAGATTAGTTGAGTTGAGGGTGAGTTTAGTTAAGATTGAGGATGGGATGAGTTAGGGATGAGTTGAGTTGAGAATGAGGATGAGATGAGTTAAGGATGAGATGAGTTGCTGATGCATTGAGTTGAGAATGAGGATGATATTAGTTGAGTTGAGGGTGAGTTTAGTTAAGATTGAGGATGGGATGAGTTAGGGATGAGTTGAGTTGAGAATGAGGATGAGATGAGTTAAGGATGAGATGAGTTGCTGATGCATTGAGTTGAGAATGAGGATGATATTAGTTGAGTTGAGGGTGAGTTTAGTTGAGATTGAGGATGGGATGAGTTAAGGATGAGATGAGTTGAGAATGAGGATGAGATGAGCTGAGATTGAGGATGAAATGAGTTGAGTTAAATTGAGATTGAGGATGAGATGAGTTGAGATTGAAGATGAAGTTAGTTGAGTTCAGATTGAGGATTAGTTGATTGGAGTTCAGATTGAAGATGAGATGAGTTGCATTGACATTGAGGATAAAATGAGTTGAGTTGAGATTGAGGATGAGTTGAGTTGAGAATGAGGATGACATAAATTGTGTTGAGTTGAGATTGAGGTTAAGAAAAATTGAGTTGAGATGAGATTGAAGATGAGATGAGTTTAGTTGAGTTTGAGGTTGAGATGAGTTAAGATTGAAGATGAGATTAGTTGTGTTGAAATTGAGGAGGAGATGATCTGAGTTGAGTTGAGATTGAGGATGGGATTATTTAAGGATGAGATGAGTTGAGTTGAGATTGAGGATGAGATGAATTGAGTTGAGATTGAGGACGAGGTAAATTGAGTTGAGTTGAGATTGAGGATGAGATGAATTGAATTAAGGATGAGTTGAGTTTGAGGATGAGTTCAGTTAAATTGAGACTGAGGATGAGTTGAGATGAGTTGAGTTGAGGATAAATTGAGTTGAGATTAAGGATAAAATGAATTGAGATTGAAGATGAGATTAGTTGAGTTTAGATTAAGGATCAGTTGAGTTGAGACTGAGGATGAGATGAGTTGAGTTGACATTGAGGATGATATAAATTGAGTTGATTTGAGATTGAGGATGCGATGAGTTGAGATTGAGGATGAAATGAGTTGAGTTGAGATGGAGGATGAGATGAGTTGAGATTGAGGTTGAGTTGAGTTGAGATGAGTTGCATTGACATTGAGGATGAAATGAGTTGAGTTGATGTCAGTAAACTGCCCTGTTTGTGTCTATGTGTTCATTTGTTTCTGTTCCTTTAAGGGGGCTTTGTCTCTGTCTCTGATTTACTCCTCTCATTATTTAAATCCTGTCCACCTGTGCCTCCCTGTGGGATATACTCAGTCTAGTCCAGTCTAAGACTCTGTCCTATTTGGTAACCATCCTGGTTCGCTGTTTAGTATCATCCCAGCACCTAGCCTTGGTTCACTTCTGACCCTGTGCTTGCTCCCTGTGTGTTGCACATGGATTCTGTGGTCAGCTGCATGCTGTGTGTTTGTGCTGTTGGTAGACTCACAGTAAGATCTTTGTGAGCATTACTGTAGTTCTTAGCAGTGGTTGCTCCACTGTTTGTATTGCTGCTTGTTGGTACTATTGGCTTGCCCAGTTAAGTCTTGGTGTGTAGTTCTGAGGTTTACCTTGGTATCACCTGTTAGACTTCTGCTGTAACTAATAGCACTTCTCTGTGCTTTGTTTGTCATTTCCAGCTTGTCTGGTAATTCAGTGCAGTAGTAGGGACGCTTGTGGTGTATGGTTTGTGTCAATAGATTTTCCAGAGTCTTCTGGTAACTGTGCAAGCTTCCTGTCTGCCCTGCTAGCATCCAGTTCCGGTGTTGCTATTGGTTATTGCCATCCTTGCCAGAGTATCATCATCGTTGTGCAGCATTTATCTAGTCCTGTCTGGTATGGTGCATTCTGTACTCAGTCTCTAAGTATTTGTCACTGTGTATGCAGTCTTGTTAGTGCATAGCCGTTATACCCAGTCTTGTCTGAACACAGTCTTGTTGTTAGTGCATAGCACTTGCACCCAGTCAGTTGTCATTGCCTTATATTCCCAGCATTTATTATTTTGGTAGGTGTCTGGTGGCACTAGCCTTTTCACCTCTCGTTCTATTTCTTTTCCTCTTTCACTGTAACTCCATCTGTATCCACACTCGGGATCATCCACATAACCCGTGTTGTCTGTTCCAATCTGGTACAGTCCCACGTAAAAGTTGAGTAGAGATTGAGGACGAGATGAGTTGAGTTGAGAATGAGGATGAAATAAATTGTGTTGAGTTGAGATTGAGGATGAGATGAGTTGAGAATGAGGATGAGATGACCTGAGATTGAGGATGAAATGAGTTGAGTTAAATTGAGATTGAAGATGAGATGAGTTGAGATTGAAGATGAGGTTAGTTGAGTTGAGATTGAGGATCAGTTGATTGGAGTTCAGATTGAAGATGAGATGAGTTGCATTGACATTGAGGATGAAATGAGTTGTGTTGAGAATGAGGATGACATAAATTGTGTTGTGTTGAGATTGAGGTTAAGTTGAGATTCAGGATAAGAAAAATTGAGTTGAGATGAGATTGAAGATGAGATGAGTTTGGTTGAGTTTGAGGATGAGATGAGTTAAGATTGAAGATGAGATTAGTTGTGTTAAAATTGAGGATCAGTTGAGTTGAGACTGAGGATGAGATGAGTTGAGTTGACATTGAGGATGATATAAATTGAGTTGATTTGAGATTGAGGATGCGATGAGTTGAGATTGAGGATGAGATGAGTTGAGATTGAGGATGCGATGAGTTGAGATTGAGGATGAGATGAGTTGAGATTGAGGATGAGATGAGTTGAGATTGAGGATGAGATGAGTTGAGATTGAGGTTGAGTTGAGATGAGCTGAGATTAGTTGAGATGAGTTGCATTGACATTGAGGATGAAATGAGTTGTGTTGATGTCAGTAAACTGCCCTGTTTGTGTCTGTGTGTTCATTTGTTACTGTTCCTTTAAGGGGGCTTTCTCTGTCTCTGCCTTTGATTTACTCCGCTCATTATTTAAATCCTGTCCACCTGTGCCTCCCTGTGGGATATACTCAGTCTAGTCCAGTCTAAGACTCTGTCCTATTTAGTAACCATCCTGGTTCGCTGTTTAGTATCATCCCAGCACCTAGCCTTGGTTCACTTCTGACCCTGTGCTTGCTCCCTGTGTGTTGCACGTGGATTCTATGGTCAGCTGCATGCTGTGTGTTTGTGCTGTTGGTAGACTCACGGTTTGAGGATGAGTTTGAGGATGAGATGAGTTAAGATTGAAGATGAGATTAGTTGAGTTGAAATTGAGGATGAGATGAGTTGAGTTGAAATTGAGGATGAGATGAGTTAAGATTGAAGATGAAATGAGTTGAGTTAAATTGAGATTAAGGATGAGATGAGTTGAGATTGAAGATGAGATTAGTGGAGTTTAGTTTGAGAATCAGTTGAGTTGAGACTGAGGATGAGTTGAGATTGAGGATGAGAATGAGATGAGTTGAGATTGAGGATGAGATTAGTTGAGTTGAGAATAATATGAGTTGAGTTGAGATTTAGGATGAGTTGAGTTGAGATTGAGGATAAAATGAGTTGAGTGGAGATTGAGGATGAGATGAGTTGAGAATGAGTTGAGTTGAGTTGAGATTGAGGATAAAATAAATTGAGTTGAGTTGAGATTGAGGATAAAATAAATTGAGTTGAGATTGAGGATGATATAGGTTAAATTGAGATTGAGGTAAAGTTGAGATTGAGGATGAGATGAGTTGAGATTGAGGTTGAGTTGAGATGTGTTAAAGTGAGATTAAGCATAAAATGAGTTGAGGTTGAGTTGAGATGAGTTGAGTTGAGATTGAGGATAAAATGAGTTGAGTGGAGATTGAGGATAAGATGAGTTGAGCATGAGATGAGTTGAGTTGAGATTGAGGATAAAATAAATTGAGTTGAGTTGAGATTGAGGATGATATAGGTTAAATTGAGATTGAGGTAGAGTTGAGATTGAGGATGAGATAAATTGAGATTCAGGATGAGTTGAGATTGAGGTTGAGTTAAGATGTGTTAAAGTGAGATTAAGGATAAAATGAGTTGAGATGAGTTGAGTTGAGATTGAGGATGATATGAGGCGAGTTTAGATTGAGGATGAGTTCAGTTAAATTGAGATTGAGGATGAATTGAGTTGAGGATGAATTGAGTTGAGGATGAGTTGAGTTGAGGATGAGTTGAGTTGAGTTAAACTGAGTTGAGGATGAGTTGAGTTGAGATTGAGGATGAGTTAAAATGAGATTGAGGATGAAATGAGTTGGATTGAGGATGAGATGAGTTGGATTCAGGATAAGATAAATTGAGTTGAGATTGAGGATGAGATGAGTTGAGAATAAATTGGATTGAGGATGAGTTAAATTGAGTTGAGATTGAGGATAAAATGAGATGAGATTGAGGATAAAATGAGATGAGATTGAGGATAAATTGAGATTGAGGAAGAGATGAGTTGATTTGAGGATGAATTGAGTTGAGATGAGATGATATGAGTTGAGATTGATGATGAGATGAGTTGAGTTGAGCTGAGATCAAGGATGAGATGAGATTGAGAATGAGATGAGTTGAGATTGAGGATAAAATGGGTTGAGTTTAATTTAGATTGAGGATTAGATGAGTTAAAATGAGATTGAGGATGAGACGAGTTGATTTAAGGATGAGATTAGATAAATTGAGTTGAGATTGAGGATGAAATGAGATGAGATTGAGGATGAGATGAGTTGGATTGAGGATGAGTTGAATTGAGATGAGATGAATTGAGGTTGATGATGAGTTGAGTTGAGATGAGATGAGTTAAATTAAGATTGAGGATGAGATGAGTTGAGATTGAGGATCAAATAAATTTAGTTGAGTTTAGATTGAGGATGAGATGAGTTGAGATTGAGGATGAGATGAGTTGAGTTGTGTTAAATTGAGTTGAGATTAAGGATGAGTTAAAATGAGATTGAGGATGAGATGAGTTGAGATTAATTGAGTTGAGATTGAGGATCAGTTGAGTGGAGTTGAGATTGAGGATCAGATGAGTTGCATTGACATTGAAGATTAAATGAGTTGAGTTGATTTGAGATTGAGGATGAGATGAGTTGAATTGAGAATGAGGATGACATAAATTGTGTTGAGTTGAGATTGAGGCTGAGTTGAGATTCAGGATAAAATAATTTGAGTTGAGATAAGATTGAGGATGAGATAAATTGAGTTGAAATTGAGGATGAGATGAGTTGAGATTGAAGATGAGATTAGTTGAGTTGAGAATGATATGAGTTGAGTTGAGATTTAGGATGTGTTGAGTTGAGATTGAGGATAAAAGGAGTTGAGTTGAAATTAAGGATAAATTAAGATTGAGGATGAGATGAGTTGGATTGAGGATGAGATGATTTGAAATCAGGATGAGATGAGTTGAGTTGAGAATTAGGGACCTTATTCAGAGATCCGTTTCTAACGAAAAGTTAACAAAAGTTCTGTGCGTATTTTTAGGGTATCGATTTTGCATCAACTGCGCATGCATAGTAATAGTGATACGCCATCTACGTTGAAGTTAAGGTCGGAAATGGCTAAGGGACGGACTTGTGAATCGGGCGGAGAATAATGCGACCCTAAGTGCTGTGGAAATATACAGACCTAAGGATTTGCATAGAAATGGGCGGGGGGAGGCATTTAGATGAGGGAAAGTGGGCGAGATTACAGAGTTAGGGCCGGTAATATACGCAACCAATACACATAGGGCCGGAATTGAGTGCGGCCAGATAGGGTAAGTCAATGCAGGTGTAAGTTTAGGTCTGGCCGGAGGTTGCAAGGGAAGTGACTGTTTTTTCTGGTGGGTTTAAACTTCTCCGAACTTCCACTTAGTTGCGTATATTTGCGGCCAAATCGCCGATGAAAGTCTGAATACGGTCCGAGATGACTTGAATTGAGTTGAGATTGAGGATGAGATTAATTGAGAATGAGGATGAGATGAGATGAGTTGAGATTGAGGATGAGATGAGTTTAATTTGAAATTGAGGATCAATTAACTTTAGCGGAGTTTAGATTGTGGATGAGATGAGTTGAGAGTGAGTTGGATTGAGGATGAGATGAGTTGGATTGAGGATGAGTTGAGTTGAGATTGAGGATGAGATGAGATTGAGGATGAGTTGAGATGAGATGAGATGAGGTTGATGATGAGTTGAGTTGAGATTGAGGATGAGATGAGTTGAGTTAAGATTGAGGATGAGATGAGTTGAGAGTGAGGATGAGATGAGATGAGTTGAGTTAAAATGAGATGAGTTGAGTTAAAATGAGTTGAGTTGAGATTAAGGATGAGTTCAGATGAGATTGAGGATGGGTTGAGTTGGATTGAGGATGAGATGAGTTGAAATTAGTTGAGATTGAGGATGAGATGAGTTGAGATTGAGGATGAGATGAGTTGAGATTGAGGATGAGATGAGTTGAGATTGAGAATGGGATGAATCAAGAATGAGATGAGTTTAGTTCAGTTGAGATTGAGAATAAAGATGAGTTGTGATTAAGGATGTGATGAGTTGAGACTGAAGATGAGATGAGTTCAGACTGAGGATGAGGATAAAATGAGTTGAGTTGAGACTGAGGATGAGATGAGTTGATTTTCGATTTAGGATGAGATGAAATGAGTTGAGTTGAAATTGAGGTTGAGTTGAGATTAAGGTTAAGATTGAGGATGAGATAAATTAAGATTGAGGATCAGATGAGTTGAGTTGAGGATCAGTTCAGATAAATTAAGATTAAGGATGAGTTGAGTTGAGAATGAGCTAAATTGAGTTGAGTTGAGATTGAGGATGAGATAAATTGAGTTGAGTTGAGATTTTAAAGAGATAAAATGAGTTGAGTTGAGATTGATTTAAGATTGAGGTTGAGATTGAGGTTGAGTTGAGATTGAGGATGAGATGAGATGAGTTGAGATTGAGGATGACATGAGTTGAGTTGAGTTAATATTGAGGATGAGATGAGTTGATTTAAGGATGAGATTAGATGAATTGAGTTGAGATTGAAGATGTGATGAGTTGAAATTAAGGGTGAGAGTAGTTTGATTTGAGATTGAGGATCCGATGTGTTGAGCTGAGTTTAGATTGAGGATGAGATGAGATAAATGGAGATTGAGGATGAGATGAGTTGAGTTGAGTTAAGATGAGTTGAGTTGAGACTAAGGATGAGTTGAGATTGAGGATGAGACGAGTTGGATTCAGGATGACATGAGTTGAGTTGAGGATGAGATAAATTGAAATGAGTTGAGATTGAAAATGAGAAGAATTGAGAATAAATTAGATTGAGGATGAGATGAGTTGGATTGAGGATGAATTGAGTTGAGTTGAGATGAGATGAGATGAGTTGAGATTGAGTATGGGATGATTTGAGATTGAGGATGAGATGAATTGAGATTCAGATGAGTTGAGTTAAGGATGAGATGAGATGAATTGAGTTGAGATTGAGAATGAGATGAGTTGCGATTGAAGATGAGATGAGTTGAGTTAAAATGAGTTGAGTTGAGATTGAAAATGAGATGAGTTGAGGTTGCGATGAGATTTGTTGAGTTGAGGTTGAGGATGAGATGAGTTGATTTGATATTAAGGATGAGATGAGTTGGATTGAGGATAAAATGAGTTAAGGATGAAATGAGCTGAGTTGAGGATGAGAAATGTTGAGTTGAGATTGAGGATGAGATGAGTTGAGATTGAGGATAAATCAAGTTGAGGATAAGAGGAACTGAAATTAGTTGAATATGAGTTGAGTATGAGATAAATTGGATTGAGAATGAGATGAGTTGAGATTAAGGATGAGAATTAGTTGAATTGAGTTGAGTTAAATTGAGATTGAGGATGAGATGAGTTGAGATTCAGGATGAGATTAGCTGGATTGAGAATGAGTTGAGATGAGATTGAGAATGAGATGAGCTGAGATTGAGGATGAGATGAGTTGAGTTGAGATTGAGGATGAGATGAGTTCAGTTCTGTTGAGATTAAGGATAAAATAAATTGACATTAAGGAAGTATTGAGTTGAGACTGAGGATGATATGAGTTGGATTGAGGATATGAGTTGAAATTGAGGATTAGATGATTTGAGATTAAATTAGTTGAGTAAGAGATGAGTTGAGTATGAGATAAATTGAGTTAAATTGAGTTTGAGGATGAGATGAGTTAAAATTAGCTGGATTGAGAAAAAATTTAGTTGAGATTAGTTGAGATTGATGATGAGATGAGTTGAGATTGTGAATGATATGAGTTCAGTTTAGATTGAGGATGAGATAAATTGAGATAGAGGATGAGATGAGTTGAGGATGAGATGAGATGAGTTAAATTGAGATTAAGGATGAGATGAGTTGGGATTGAGGATGAGATTAGTTAGATTAAGGATGAGTTGAGATTGAGTTGAGATGTTTTAAAGTGAGATTAAGGATACATTGAGTAGAGATTGAGGTTGAGTTGAGATAAATTGAGTTGAGATTGAGGATGAGATCAGTTAAATTGAGATTGAGGATAAATTGAGTTGAGGATGAGTTGAGTTGAGATTGAGGATGAGATGAGTTGAGATTAGCTGGATTGAGAATAAATTGAGTTGAGATGAGTTGAGATTGATGATGAGATGAGTTGAGATTGATGATGAGATGAGTTGAGATTGAGAATGATATGAGTTGAATTGAGATTAAGGATGAGATGAGTCTGGATTGAGGATGAGTTAGATTAAGGATGAGTTGAGATTGAGGATAAATTGAGTTGAGATTGAGGTTGAGATGAGTTGAGTTGAGATTGAGGGTGAGATGGGTTGAGATTAGATTCAGGATGAGTTCAGTTAAATTGAGGATGAGTTCAGTTAAATTGAGATTGAGGATGAGTTCAGTTAAATTGAGATTGAGGATGAGTTGAGATTGAGAATGAGTTGAGTTGAGATTGAGGATAAAATGAGTTGAGATTGAGGATAAAATGAGTTGAGATTGAAGATGAGATTGGTTAGTTTAGATTGAGGACCACTTGAGTTGAGATGATTTGAGGATGAGATGAGTTGAATTGAGTTGAGGATGAGATACATTGAGTTAAGATTGAGGATGAGATGAGTTGAGATTGAGGAAGAGTTGATTTGAGGATGACATGAGTTGAGTTGAGGATGAGATGAGTTTATTTGAGATTAAGGATGAGTTGAGTTGAGATTGAGGATGAGATGAGTTGGATTGAGGATGAGATGAGTTGAGTTGAGTTGAGTTAAGGATGAGGTAAACTGAGATGATTTGAGGATGAGATGAGTTGAATTGAGTTGAGTTTATTTGAGATTAAGGATGAGTTGAGTTGAGAATGAGGATGAGATGAGTTGGATTGAGGATGAGAGGAGTTGACTTAAGGATAAGATGAGATGAATTGCGTTGAGATTGAGGATGTGATGAGTTGAGATTGAGGATGAGAGTAGTTGGATTTGAGATTGAGGATCTGATGTGTTGAGTTGAGTTTAGATTGAGGATGAGATGAGTTGAGTTGAGTTAAAATGAGTTGAGTTGAGATTGAGGATGAGATGAGTTGGATTCAGGATGAGGTGAGTTGGATTCAGGATGACATGAGTTGAGTTGAGGATGAGATAAATTGAAATGAGTTAAGATTGAGGATGACATGAATTGAGAATAAATTGGATTGAGGATGAGATGAGTTGGATTGAGGATGAATTGAGTTGAGTTGAGATTGAGAATGAGATAAATTGAGATTGAGGATGAGATGAGTTGGTTTGAGGATGAATTGAGTTGAGATTGATGATGAGATGAGTTGAGTTGAGCTGACATTGAGGATGAGATGAGATTGAGGATGAGATGATTTGAGATTGAGTATGGGATGATTTGAGATTCAGAATGAGATGGGTTGAGTTGAGCTAAGATTGAGGGTGAACTTAATTGAGATTGAGATGAGATGAGATGAATTGAGTTGAGATTGAAAATGAGATGAGTTGAGGTTGCGATGAGATTTGTTGAGTTGAGATTGAAGATGAGTTGAGGATGAGATTAGTTGATTTGATATTGAGGATGAGATGAGTTGGATTGAGCATAAATTGAGTTGAGTTGAGTATAAAATGAGTTGAAGATGAAATGAGTTGAGGATGAGAAATGTTGAGTTGAGATTGAGGATGAGGTGAGTTGAGACTGAGGATAAATCGAGTTAAGGGTAAGAGGAACTGAAATTAGTTGAGTTGAGTATGAGATAAATTGGATTGAGGATGAGATGAGTTGAGATTGAGGATGATAATTAGTTGAGTTGAGTTGAGTTAAATTGAGATTGAGGATGAGATGATTTGAGATTCAGGATGAGATTAGCTGGATTGAGAATGAGTTGAGATGAGATTGAGGATGAGATAAATTGAGATTGAGGATGAGATGAGTTCAAATTGATGATGAGATGAGTTGAATTCAGACTGAGGATGAGATGAGTTATGATTGAGGATGAGATGAGTTGAGTTGAGATTGAGGATGAGTTGAGTTGAGATTGAGGATGAGTTGAGATTGAGGATGAGATGAGTTGAGATTGAGGATGAGATGAGTTGAGTTGAGATTGAGGATGAGGAGTTCAGTTCTGTTGAGATTAAGGATAAGATAAATTGACATTAAGGAAGTATTGAGTTGAGACTGAGGATGATATGAGTTGGATTAAGGATGAGATGAGTTGAGATTGAGGATGAAATGAGATGAGTTGAAGATAAAATTAGTTGAGTTGAAATTGAGGATGAGATGATTTGAGATTAAATTAGTTGAGTATGAGATGAGTTGAGTATGAGATAAATTGAGTTAAATTGAGTTTGAGGATGAGATGAATTGAGATTGAGGATGAGAATTAGTTGGATTGAGGATGTGATGAGTATGATTGAGGATGAGATGAGTTAAATTGAGTTAAATTGAGATTGAGGATGAGATGAGTTGAGATTAGCTGGATTGAGAAAAAACTGAGTTGAGATTAGTTGAGATTGATGATGAAATTAGTTGAAATATATGATGAGATGAGTTGAGATAGAGAATGAGATGAGTTGAGATTGAAGATTAGATTGGTTAGTTTAGATTGAGGATCACTTGAGTTGAGTTAAGACTGAGGATGAGATGAAATGAGATGAGATGAGTTAAGGATAAAATGAGATGAGTTGCGTTGAGATTGAGGATGAGATAAATTGAGATTAAGGATGAGATGAGTTGAGGATGAGATGAGTTGAGATGAGATTCAAGATGAGATGAGTTGGATTGAGCATGAGTTAAATTGAGTTTAGGATGAGCTGAGTTGAGATGATTTGAGGATGAGATGAGTTGAATTGAGTTGAGGATGAGATACATTGAGATAAGATTGAGGATGAGATGAGTTAAGATTGAGGAGGAGTTGATTTGAGGATGAGATGAGTTGAGTTGAGTATGAGATGAGTTGAGTATGAGATGAGTTTATTTGAGATTAAGGATGAGTTGAGTTGAGTTGAGGATGAGATGAGTTGAGTTGAGTTGAGGATGAGATGAATTGAGTTGAGATTGAGGATGAGATTAGTTGGATGGAGGATGAGTTGAGTTGAGATTGAGGATGAGATGAGTTTTTTTGAGGATGAGATAATTTAAAATCAGGATGAGATGAGTTTAGTTGAGATTAAGGATGAGATGAGTTGGATTGAGGATGAATTGCGTTGAGATTAGATTAGTTGAGAATGAGGATGAGTTGGATTGAGGATGAGTTGAGGATGAGATGAGTTTAGTTGAGATTAAGGATTAGTTGAGTTGAGATTGAGGATGAGATAATTTGAAATCAGGATGAGATGAGTTGAGCTGAGATTGAGATGAGTTGAGATTGAGGATTAAATGGGTTGAGTTGAGTTTAGATTGAGGATGACATGAGTTGAGATGAGATTGAGGATTAGATGAGTTGATTTAAGGATGAGAGGAGTAAAATTGAGTTGAGATTGAGGATGAGTTGAATTGAGATGAGATGAGTTGAGGTTGATGATGAGATGAGTTGAGTTGAGATTGAGGATAAATGAGTTAAATTAAGATTGAGGATGAGATGAGTTTAATTTGAGATTAAGGATCAAATAAATTTAGCTGAGTTTAGATTGAGGATGAGATGAGTTGAGATTGAGGATGAGATGAGTTGAGTTGAGTTAAAATGAGTTGAGTTGAGATTAAGGATGAGTTGAGATGAGATTGAGGATGAGATGAGTTGGATTGAGGATGAGATGAGTTGGATTGAGGATGAGATGAGTTGGATTCATGATGAGATAAATTGAGTTGAGGATGAGATGAGTTCAAATTAGTTGAGATTGAGGATGAGATGAGTTGAGAATGAGTTTGATTGAGGATGAGATAAATTGGATTGAGGATGAGTTGAGATGAAATGAGTTGAGTTGAGGTTGATGATGAGTTGAGATTGAAGATGAGATGAGATTGAGGATGAGATGAGTTGGATTGAGGATGAGTTGAATTGAGATGAGATGAGTTTGAGGATGAGATGAGTTGAGTTAAGATTGAGGATGAGATGAGTTGAGATTGAAGATGAGTTGAGTTGAGATTAAGGATGAGTTCAGATGAGATTGAGGATGAGATGAGTTGGATTCAGGATGAGATGAGTTGGATTCAGAATGAGATGAGTTGAGTTGAGGGTGAGATGAGGTGGATTGAGGATGAGTCGAGTTGAGATTGAAGAGAAAATGAGTTGAGATTGATGATGAGATGAGTTGAGATTCAGGATGAGATGAGTTAGCTTGAGGATGAATTGAGTTGAGTTGAGATGAAATGAGTTGAGATTGATGATGAGATGAGTTGAGATTCAGGATGAGATGAGTTGGTTTGAGGATAAATTGAGTTGAGTTGAGATTAGATCAGTTGAGATTGATGATGAGATGAGTTGAGATTCAGGATGAGATGAGTTGGTTTGAGGATAAATTGAGTTGAGTTGAGATTAGATCAGTTGAGATTGATGATGAGATGAGTTGAGTTAAGTTGAGATTGAGGATGAGATGAGTTGTGATTACGGATGTGATGAGTTGAGACTGAGGATGAGATGAGTTGAGGATGAGTTGAGCTGAGTTGAGACTGAGGATAAAATGAGTTGAGTTGAGATTAAGGTTGAGATTGAGATTGAGGTTGAGTTAAGATTGAGGATGAGATGAGTTGAGATTAAGGATGAGATGAGTTGAGTTGAGGATGAGTTCAGTTAAATTAAGATTAAGGATGGGTTGATTTGAGTTGAGATTGAAGATGAGATTAGTTGAGAATGAGGATGAGTTGAGTTGAGTTGAGATTCAGGATGAGATGAGTTGGTTTGAGGATAAATTGAGTTGAGTTGAGATTAGATCAGTTGAGATTGATGATGAGATGAGTTGAGCTGAGATTGAGGATGAGATGAGATTGAGGATGAGTTGAGTTTGAGGATGACATGAGTTAAAATGAGATTGAGGATTAGATGAGTTGAGTTAAGGATGAGATGAGATAAATTGAGTTGAGATTAAGGATAAAATGAGTTGAGATTGAGGATTAGATGAGTTGGATTGAGGATGAGTTGAATTGAGATGAGATGAGTTAAATTAAGATTGAGGATGAGATGAGTTTAGATTGAAGATGAGATGAGATGAGTTGAGTTAAAATGAGTTGATTTGAGATTGAGGATGAGATGAGTTGGATTGAGGATGAGATAAATTGAGTTGAGGATGAGATGAGTTGAAATTAGTTGGATTGAGGATTAGATGAGTTGGATTGAGGATGAGTTGAGATTGAGGATAAAATAAACTGAGATTGAGGATGAGATGAGGTGAGATTGAGGATGGGATGAGTTGGATTCAGGATGAGATAAATTGTGTTAAGGATGAGATGAGTTGAAATTAGTTGATTGAGGATAACATGAGTTTGATTGAGAAAGAGTTGAGATGAGATGAGTCGAGGTTGATGACAAGATGAGTTGAGTTGAGATTGAAGATGAGATGAGATTGAGGATGAGATGAGTTGGATTGATGAATTGAGATGAGATGAGTTGAGGTTGATGATGAGATGAGTTGAGATTGAGGATGAGATGAGTTGGATTGATGAATTGAAATGAGATGAGATGAGTTGAGGTTGATGATGAGATGAGTTGAGTTGAGATTGAGGATGAGATGAGTTGAGTTAAGATTGAGGATAAGATAAATTGAATTTGAGATTGAGAATCAGATGAGTTTAGCTGAGTTGAGATTGAAGATGAGATGAGTTGAGTTAAAATTAAAATAAGATGAGTTGAGATTAAGGATGAGTTCTGATGAGATTGAGGATGCGATGAGTTGGATTCAGGATGAGATGAGTTGGATTCAGGGTGAGATGAGCTCAGTTGAGGATGAGATGAGTTGAGAATGAGTTGGATTGAGGATGAGATGAGTTGGATTGAGGATGAGGTGAGTTGAGATTGAGGATAAAATGAGCTGAGATTGATGATGAAATGAGTTGAGCTAAACTGAGATTGAGGATGGGATGAATTAAGGATGAGATGAGTTTAGTTCAGTTGAGATTGAGAATGAGATGAGTTATGATTAAGGATGTGATGAGTTGAGTTGAGACTGAGGATGAGATGAGTTGAGGATGAGTTGAGCTGAGTTGAGACTGAGGATGAGGATAAAATAAATTGAGTTGAGATTGAGGTTGAGTTGAGATTAAGGTTGAGATTGAGGTTGAGTTAAGATTGAGGATGAGATGAGTTGAGATTAAGGATGAGATGAGTTGAGTTGAGGATGAGTTCAGTTAAATTGAGATTAAAGATGAGTTGAGGTGAGAATGAGCTAAATTGAGTTGAGTTGAGATTGAGGATGAAATGATTTGAGTTGAGTTGAGATTTTGAAGAGATAAGATGAGTTGAGTTGAGATTGATTTAAGATTGAGGTTGAGATTGAAGTTGAGTTGAGATTGAGGATGAGATGAGTTGAGTTGAGATGAGTTTAAGGATGTGATGAGATGAGATTGAGGATGAGATGAGTTAAGATTGAGGATGAGATTAGTTGGATTTGAGATTGAGGATCCGATGTGTTGAGCTGAGTTTAGATTGAGGATGAGATGAGTTGAGATTGAGGATGAGATAAATTGAGTTAAGATGAGTTGTGTTGATATTAAGGATGAGTCGAGATTGAGGATGAGATGATTTGGTTTGATGATGAGATGAGTTGAGATGAGATTGAGGATGAGATGAGATGAGATTGAGGATGAGATGATTTGAGTTTGAGGATGAGATGGGTTGAGTTGAGCTAAGATTTAGGATGAGATGAGTTGAGACTGAGATGAGTTGAGTTAAGGATGAGTTGAGATTAGATGAACTGAGTTGAGATTGAGAATGAGATGAGTTACGATTGAGGATGAGACGAGTTTAGTGGAGTTAAAATGAGTTGAGTGGAGATTGAGGATGAGATGAGTTGAGGATGAGATGAGTTGAGTTGAGATTGAGGATGAGATGAGTTGGATTGAGGATAAATTGAGTTGAGTTGAGAATAAGATGAGTTGAGGATGAAATGAGTTGAGTTGAGGATGAGAAATGTTGAGTTGATATTGAGGATGAAATGAGTTAATATTTAGGATAAATTGAGTTAAGGATAAGAAATTAGTTGAGTTGAGTATGAGATGAGTTAAGTATGGGATCAGTTGGATTGAGGATGAGATGAGTTGAGCTTGAGGATGAGAATTAGTTGAGTTGAATTGAGTTAAATTGAGATTGAGGATGAGATGAGTTGAGATTGAGGATGAGAAAAGCTGGATTGAGAGTGAGTTGAGTTGAGATTAGTTGAGATTGAGGATGAGATGAGTTCAGATTGAGGATGAGATGAGTTCAGATTGAGGATGAGATGAGTTCAGATTGAGGATAAAATGAGTTAAAATGAGTTGAGTTGAGATTGAGGATGAGATGAGTTCAGTTCTGTTGAGATTAAGGATGAGATAAATTGACATTAAGGATGTATTGAGTTGAGACTGAGGATGATATCAGTTGGATTGAGGATGAGTTGAGTTGAGATGAAATGAGATGAGATGATTTAAGATTGATGATGAGATGAGTTGATATTGAGTATGAGATGAGTTGAGATTGAGGATGAGATGAGATGAGATGAGTTGAGTATAAAATGAGATGAGTTAAATTGAGATTGAGGATGAGATGACTTGAGATGAAATTAGTTGAGTTGAGTATGAGATAAATTGAGTTTGACGATGAGGTGAGTTGAGATTGAGGATGAGAAATAGTTGGATTGAGGATGTGATGAGTTGAGATTGAGGATGAGATTAGCTGGATTGAGAATAAATTGAGTTGAGATGAGTTGAGATTGATGATGAGATGAGTTGAGATTGAGGATGAGATGAGTTCATATTGATTATGAGATGAGTTAAATTGAGATTTAGGATGAGATGAGTTGAGATTGAGAATGATATGAGTTGAGTTGAGATTAAGGAAGAGATGAGTTGAGATAGAGGATGAGATGAGTTGAGTTTAGATTAAGGATGAGATGAGTTTGGATTGAAGATGAGAGGAGTTAGATTAAGGATGAGCTGAGTTGAGTTGAGATGAGATGAGTTGAGATTGCGGATGAGATGACTTCAGTTCAGTTGAGATTAAAGTTGAGATAAATTGAGATTAAGGATGTATTGAGTTGAGATTGAGGATGAGATGAGTTGGATTGAGGATGAGTTGAGTTGAGAAGAAATGAGATGAGATGAGTTAAGATTGAGGATGAGATGAGTTGAGATTGAGGATGAGTTGAGCTGGATTGAGAATGAGTTGAATTGGGATGAGTTGAGACTGATCATGAGATGAGTTGAGATTGAGGATGAGATGAGTTGATATTGAGGATGAGATAAATCGATTTGAGATTGAGGATGAGATGAGTTGAGATTGAGGATGAGTTGAGATAAGCTGAGTTGAGGATGAGTTGAGGATTAGATGAGTTGAGATTGAGGATGAGATGATTTGAGGTTGAGATGAGTTGGATTGAGGATGAGTTGAGTTGAATTGAGATTGAAGATGAGTTGAGACTGAGGATAAGGTGAGTTGAGACTGAGGATAAGGTGAGTTGAGTCGAGGATGAGATAAGTTGCAAATAAATACAAAAAACAAAACTATGGATCCGCGCTTCCTCCCTGCTGCGTTCCCTCCACCACTAGAGGCGAACACCCTATAGCACATAAAACAACAAAACAAGTTCCTTAAACAAAGAACTTGGAAGTGTTTCAAATGAAATGAACTTTTAAAATTTGTTTAAAAAGTAACTCTCTTATTTTCAATATGTCCATTCAATCACAGTCAATGGTTCACTTTCTTCCTATTCAAAAAGATATTCTCATAGTCCTCCTGGATCGTTTCTGCTTGTATCAGATCCCACTTTTCCCAGTATTCGTCCTTCTTCTCCTCCTTTCTCCAAATTTATTATTAGTGCCCCAAGGAAAGAAGAGAAAAAGAACGTAGTGCAATATTGTTTGTTAAAGGGACACTTAAACAATCCCCAAAGAATACTACTCACAATATTGTTTCTTGTAAAGAATGCTTATCAAGGTTTTTTCTCAGATTCCTCTCCTTCCAATCTTCACGGTTGTCTCCCCGTTCAGTGAGTTTCTCCTCACCGAACGGCGAAAGAAGGACAAAAAGCCCCTAGTGCAGCACAATCACAGTAGGTAGGTATGACATTAAATACAAATGACTACTTACATTTCCTGTGTCTTGGATATAGACATGTAATTTGTTCCTCTTTCTTTTCTCTTTTAGGACCGTTACACCATGGACCTTTAAAAAAAAATTCCAAGCTCCTCCCCTGGGTTATGTCTCCATACCGTGTCAATAAAGGAAAGAGTTCTCCTATCTCCCCTTTACTATATTGCATCGATATTAACATGAAAAACGATTCAACTCATATAACCCACTTCCCCTATTGTTGCATTCAAATATGTAAACAATCCTCTGCATGTAAATGAAGAGAAGAACTTCCTGATTTCAATAAAAATATCCTTTCAAGATTCCAATAAAAACTTTTCCATTTATTGTGTCAGTCTTTTATATATAAAACATCAGAAGAGATGGTGTGGTTATTCAACCAATCTCCCTTGCGGGAGGAGAACCCCCTGCTTCCCAGTCCCCGACAAACCTTACTGCCCTCTAAGATGAAGAGC
>WWET01003434.1:111479-129270 GCA_011038615.1 Limnodynastes dumerilii
CTGAGGGGCTGGAGGCGCATGATGGAAGATACTGAGGAGGGCTGGAGGCACATGATGGGGAATACCGAGGGGGCTGGAGGCACATAATGGGGAATACTGAGAGCAGCTGAAGGCACATGATGGAGAATACTGAGGGGGGGCTGGATGCACGTGATGGGGAAAACGGAAGGGGGCTGGATGTACATGATGGGGAATATGGAGGGGGACTGAAAGCACATGATAGAGGACACTGAGGGGGCCTGGAGGCACATGATGGGAAATACTGAGGGGGGCTGAAGGCACATGATGGGAGATACTGAGGGGGGCTGAATACTTTGCAGGACAGCCAAACACAAACCCTGACGACACCCCCCCCCTGGTGATGCAGACTGCCTCTGGGAATGCAGGGACTGCTCCTCGGTGACGCAGGTACCGCCCTGCGGTAAATATACAATGCAACCCAGTTTATTGCCAAAACAAATACTAAAATATAGGGTGTATGTTAATTATTAACATATATTTAAAGTACGTGCAAGTTTTTTTTCTTTTTCAAAGATTTGAAATAACGAATTTATAAGCAATAATGGGAGGTAATTATTCATGCACAAGAAGTCAAATAAGTCATATTTGTGAAGACATGCGATCCTACAACGCATAATGATAAGACAACACCACTAGAGATACAATCGGCAGGAAAAGGTTCGACCTCTTTAAACAGCTCCCAGTGTGCCTTTCGATACAGAGCCGCACATGCGCACTAAATAATAACAAAGTGTAGCGGGACCGGTTGAAGGCAGGAGCCGTGTTTTATCTCCATAGAAACGGTTAATGAGGTTAAAAGATAGACGTTAAAAGTAGGCATTTATTATTAGGCATTGTATGATCATCTGGAGACAATCTGATGCCGTTCCAGTGCAGTGACCTGAATGTATACGGCACCAGGTTGCAATAAGGTGTATTCATTGCTACGTCCCCCATTCTGTAGGTATGTTTTATTCACGCTTATTGAACTTATGCCTAACTTTCCGATTATTATAGATGGATGTTTGGCATTTCAATACTATGGGCTTTGTGACAGAATGCTAGATATGTTATTTAGTGTTAATGGATTCCGTAGTGATGTGTAGTTATGTTTTTTTTTTTTCATTTTTAGTTTTTGGTCATTTAACAACAGTTACAATAGACAACATTTTATATATTTTATTTACTGTAATGGTTGTTCAAATATTTGTTGTGTATTTGTTTTCATTAAAATATATAATCTAGGTTTGGCAAACTGACATTCTTTTTAATGGAGTGTAGTATATATATTTTTTTTATATTCTGTGAAAAAAATATTATACAAATTGGGTAGTACTGTGTTTTGCTTTGTTAATTCTTTGTTATGTGATAGTTGTCTCAAGCACATAAATCGTAGCAATTAAAAGTACATAATATTTACAAACAGTCCTTAATATTGTAACATTTGTCATACAAGCAGCTCAGTAATTACAGTCTTGAGTCTGTGATATTGTCAATCTATTTGTTAATTAACAAAAGTATCTTCTGCAAACTCATTTCATATCCCTCCACCTTGTGATCCATATATGTATTAGTAACTGACAAATGGTGAATTTGCATATATTTCATTTTTGTTTAAAAAAAAATAAAAAAAAATGAAGCTTCTAAGCAGCAGATGGCACGACCAGTAATTACACCACTCAGTATTCATCCTACTGCTCCTGAGACCTTCACAGTGCTGGAGCAGAGAATGCGTGTAGCAGAGGATCAAGCACAATCCCTTATCTCCGATCTGCAGGCACTTGGTGTAACCAACCACAGGTAAGGACATAATGATTCTGCAAGTTATGACAATTTTCTGGTCCTGTGTGTTTATTTGTGCAATCATTTCTTTCGATTGTTTGAAAAATTCTAATATGTAACATGTATTTGTTTATTAGTACTTTGTAGTATTGGGTGAACAACTTTTAGAAACAACACCAAAATATCTAAGTATTTAATCCCAATACTTCTTCAGATGTTTAAGGAAATAATCTGACATTGTTAAGCTGAAATTGGCAATATGATATAAAAAAAATTTATACCTAAATTATGAGAAGTAGAAATATAAAGTGGAAGCTTTCAATAACAAGCAAGTAAACATTTCTTAGCTTTGGTGACAAGATAACATTTTAAACCCCATAGACAAATGCTCCACAATTAATCTGCAAGGTGATTTAGGGTGAAGCATATTTTAATGAAATGACATAAATTCTTGTTAACTTGTAGGAAATGAAAGTGAACTTTATATGAGATACATTTATAGATTGATAATAGTAGAGCTGTCTGGCAGATCAATAAATGTACCATACCTTGTTTAAACACAAAGGTTTGGATACAGATTTAATACAGACAGACGATTTATGTAAAGTGCATGTGTAAGCCATCTGCAAGTTTGTACTGTGCATGCTCAGTACCATGACTTGCGCATGGGAATGCAACTGACCAATGCTGATGCGGAAGTCACTCTCCGACAGCTGGGTGAGCCCACTCACCAGGCATGCTTGATATGTATGGTAGGTGGGATCTGGAATGCAAATCTTACAGGGTAGGGTTCTGCATGCTGAAGGTCTGAAAGTACAAGGGGAGTGCAGGTGGCGTGCATTCCCCTCGCATGTATGGAATATAGGATAGCAAATTCCATACAGTAGCCTACATTACTCCCCTCTGTTCCTGCACTTACTACGTTACACATCTTCCTTGCTATCACTTCCTTGATTACGCATCTTCCTCCCTGCCTTTTCTCCATTACACATCTCATTCCCTGCTCCCTCCATTACACATCTCACTCCCTGCTTCCCCTCATTACACATCTCACTCCTTGCTCCCTCTCCATCGCACATCTCACTCCCTGCTCCCTCTCCATCGCACATCTCCCTCTCCATCGCACATCTCACTCCCTGCTCCCTCTCCATCGCACATCTCACTCCCTGCTCCCTCTCCATCGCACATATCACTCTCTGCACCCACTCTGTTCCCCTCTCTATATTACTTTGCACATCCTTTCATTTAACTTTTATTTTCTCACAATGCACAGCACATGGACAAAAGTTATTTACTTATGGGTCATTGGGGCTGGCAGATTGGGTCATAGGAGGTGGGGAGGTTGGGTCACAGGTGTGGTATTGCAGTGTTTCTGGCTGAGCCAGTGCCTAGTGCAACTACACCACTTGCTCCATTCATGCTACACTCCTGACTAAGTTGAGTTTGCAAGTGAGTGTTCCTTCTTAGTCAGGTCAAAGTATAGGCGTTTCCTCTTAATATATACTGATCTTGCATGTGCTTGCATGAATTTTCTTGCATTTAAGTCAAAGAACCTTAAGTAGGCCATAGATGTCAAACGTCTTTCTGTGAAAGTGGCAGAGGTTATAATGCAAATGCACGGATCTCTGAATCGTGCAGCCCTTACTTTTAGTTGTTGTATTGTTTGGTAAATTTGTGTTTTTTATAAATTTTATACTAATGTATCTGAATGCACATATACTCTAATTTTGCTTTGCTTTTCATAAAAAAAAATTTCTCTTTTATTGTGCTTGTTAGTTTTTTGAACACAAAACTTGAATATCTAAAGTCTGCAGAGCTTCGCCCAATCAGCCCAGTGAGGGCCCGGCCTGTATTCACTGGAGATTGTGATACACTATGGAGAAACTGTGAGAACCTTATAAACCGCACGTGCCACATGGAAAGCATGCTGCAGACTCTAAAACTCAGTGTGTTCCGACTACACACCAGCCGGGAACTGAACACAAAACAATGTGGTAAGAAAAGAAGTAGACCTAAACATATTTGTTAAGCCAGGAAAAGTTATTATTTTATGGAGCAAAAAAACCCTCAACAATTTTGTTATTTCTGAAAATGTGGAACATCGACAATTTGTTTGTTACCAGAAAGAGAGTGAAATCTTAGCAGTTTCTTTAGTGGCTCATTTTGTTCCCCGCGAAGTGCGCGTATTTCCATCAACTACAGTAGCTGAACGTCACAAATTTTATCCCACACCTTTATGTGGTCCGAGATAATATCTGTGATGTAGATTCACGCAATGTGCTATTCCGGAAGCACATCATGCAGAATAGAATTTGCCCCTTACTGTCCAGTTAGCATAGTGTAGCCATCTATCATTTGTGCATGAGTAATTCACTATTCAGCATTGTGATTTGTTATGCCTCAAGGTGAACTAGAAGAGCGTTTGCATGAAATACAGGAAGAGCATGCCGAAGAACTGAACAGCGCACAGCTAGAAATCATGAGACTGCGACAGAGGTTGAACAATGCCATTGAGGAGCAGGAAAGACAAGTGCAAGCCAAAGAGAGGCTGAGTGCTGCTCTGGAGATTGCAACAACCACTAAGGTACATGAGCAAAAATATATAATTCATGGTATTTGCTATGGGTGACCTTTATAGCCAGAAACAGACTAGCATAATTCTGCGTGCTCTTTTCTCAATATAATTAAGAACCAATTATGTTGGTTAATAATTACAGAGGAAACTATTTTATTACCATTAAAACATATTTAATGATAATGGAGAATCTGAACACCTATTTCTCAGAGTAACCTCTGTCTTTCACACTGACTTCTATCTAGTAATTGACTGATTTGTATATCTGCCATTTATATGTTGTTCTGTATTTAATGAAAAATGGGAAACTGCTAAAATAAAGAATAAAAAAACCCCATATTCGATATTTTAATACCCATGCGCACCCCTGTTCCTAACCAGGTAGGCAGTGATATCATTATCTATCTCCTGACCCAACCCTTCATCATGTAAGGGTTGGAGTTTACTTACTTTCAGTGTTCTGTAGTAGCCTTACTTTAGTATACACAAATAAGTAAAACCTTTTTACAGTGCCCTGGTACAATGAAAACCAGAAAACAATACAGTGTCATTTTTCGTAACCCAGACACCATTGTGCAATTATTTTGGCAGCTTATTTAGGACATATTCATGGAAGTACAGCTTATATTAACAATTTACCAATATATACCCTTCAGTGGACGTAGCTAGGCAAAGAAATTAGCCCACTACCCATAAGTCTCACAGTACACAGCTCTGTTGGTGTGAGATCATTCTCACAAACACAAGTACAAGCAGGGACAACAGAGTAATCTAATGGCTTTAATATCATGTCATCAATCTCCAATTCAAGGAAAGCATCCTGTACCAGATCTAGAATTCATCACGGATGGCTCTCGTAAGTCTCAGCAGCTGAGACAAACTTATGCTAAGTGCTATCCTATATTCCCTACCTGCGAGAGTGGATCCGTTCACTTGCATGAGTAGAATTTATGAACCCAGGACCCTACTTTAATTTTAAGAGACACGACCCCACCTAAAATGTGGCTGGTGCACAATGTAGGATCAAACATAAGTGCTTAACCAAGCCTTAACTGTACGATTTAAATACCTCCCACCGTCCACCATGCATACTCGCTGTGCGCACGTTGGTCGTCATGCCCATTGTTGGAGAGACTTCGGAAAGACATTTTCATGTATGCGCAGAACGCATGCTTACACTCTGAATGTGTAAATGGGTTGATGTATGTAATTCTGGATCCAGTCCCCTTACGTTTTGATAAGCCTTGATTCAGCCTAGTATTATTTAAATGTATATGAAGCAAATTATAGCGTAAAAAAAGAAATGGCCTTTTTCCCTCTTAGAGGTTTAGCAAGTTCTACATTCAGGTCATTAGACCAATCCTGAGGCACAAATCTCTCCACTGCTGCTTTGACCTTGCGCTTTGCCTTATGTACAAAGAATCTAATTTGTCCAGAATTTCAGAAACCTTGAGTTGTCTATGTCTCTGCATATCTATAAGTGCCTTGACATTAAGGATTCCCCTTTCCACCCAGCCCACAAAAGGATATGTGACAGTATCGATTTGGAAGGTGGAGAGTGATGGCCCTCCAGGGAAACCTATGTTGACATTTAAAAGGGGATTGTACAAAATATCTATGGAAAGGTTCCCTCTGTTGGAGTGTAGGAATACCTTCAGATCTCTATTCTGTAAAGGCTTGAGCTATGAAATAATTGGTATATGTATTAGTACTATAGAGTATTACCTCAAATATTCCCATGCGGAATACTGGATTGTAAGTAAGGGCCTAGCCAAGCCAAGCCCTTACTGTACAATTTAAATGCCTACCCACCCACCAGGCGTATCTCATACAGAACGTGTCCACATGGAATTCTGCATGGACAGATTGCACATGCTCAGTACATACAGATGGGCTATTTTCATACATGACCTACTGATTCTGGATCCTGCCCACTAATTCTCTGGGGCTTAGTCTGCTAAATAAATCTACAGAAGGCTAAATTCAACTTGTCTTCATCTTTTTCAGTATGATGGGCAATATTTGCAGTGGGTACAGTAGCTTAGAAAATCTGACCATTTTTGTGTTGTTTTAAACAATATTTATGCAATTTCTTTGGAGTCTCATATATTATATTATATTTTAAATTTTCTTTTGATTCTCAAACTTTAATTTTAATAAAGCTATTTTAATTTTATATTTCACAATATATACATATTTTTTTATATTTCAGACTGATGTAGCAATTGCAGCTGAAGAATTAAAAGCTACCAAAGCTCGAATGGGCCAAAGATTGTTGGAGGTATGACTAATATCATTAGCATCACAAAGCCTAATGTTGTACAAAGCACTAAAATGCTACCCAAAATAATAATGAAAAGAATTATGTAAAATTAACTTTGACTTTATTTACACTCTACCTGTATGAAGTTTAAACGTATAAGTACCTGTTCCCAGAACACAGTCTATTTTTTTATGAGCTTAGACTCTTCATGGTAGATTCACCCATACAATTGTGTATAGCTGCCTACACCCACCCATCTGAACTGTGATACAAATCTACACATAGCACACCCATGCAACACTCCATTACCTTATTTCTAGTTTACATTTTTACTTTTTTTTTTTTTTATTTATCTGCACTTTTTATTTATCTTTACCTTGACAGGCAAAGAATCTCTACCTCTGTAACTGCATTTACAATGTAACGCTAAGAAATCTAAATAAACTGTTTAATAAATGTAAAAAGTACACGTGACTATTTACTTTTTGCATTCCACTGTTACACTTCGCATTGACTAAATTAAAAGACTATAAAAAAAAATACAATAAAATTAGTTAGACAACATTTTCTATACAAAAAAGTGTCCCTGTGAATTTCTATTATTAAAAAGGTTTCAGTACTGTTACATTAAAATGGCCTAGCATACTTGCTTGGTATTGTTACCACCATAAAATCCGTCTATATATCCAAATGAACAATTAACGCATAGAATTCAATTTGCTCCAAAATGTTCTAAAACATGAGATCATCCATATCAAGCAGATATATTAAGTGTGTTAAGAAATGTGTCAAGTGGGGCACACAGTGCATCATTTTCACATGATTATTGTGGGAGCATTGGGACCTGATTCACACTTAAGAGTAAAATTGCGAACTTACCTAAATATACGCACGTGATTAAGAGAAAAGAAAGAAGTCGACTAACGACTCCCCCTGTGTAATTGTTGATTAACTTTAAGAACCTAACGACCTACGTGTGATTCACAGTAAAGAAAAATATTTCCCCTTAAAGAAAACCGCATATACTTAGCAGTCCCATAGCTGGGGGTGTGGTTAGTTTGATTCTTTACTATCTGTGAATTGCTCTCACGGTTTTGGTCCATACAAATATTTAGGAACGTTCCTAAATTCAGTCTTAGGTGTGAATCAGGCCCAGTATGTGGTTTTTTTAGTAAAACATTTTGGCACTTCTTTGGGATCACGTGCTTCTTTTATTGAGATATAATGTTTCACCAGTTACAAGAGAAGCTATCACAAGAGACTGCTTTGCGGGCATTGTTGGAAGAGGAACAGGCAAGTCTTCTGCTTACAGTTCAGGACATGAAAAACATTGTTGAAGAGGAGCGAGCACAGGTGGATTTGTCTTGTTTTATTATTGCAGAACTTTAATATATGTGTAATAATGGGGAATTAATGCAGTCTCCTTTGGGGAATCAATTCCAGGTTCAGAAGTTACAACAATGCTGCCATACTGTGCAGAAAGAAGGACATGACACTAAGGACAAATTACAGCAGTTAGAGGCACAGTGTCAAAAATTGCAAAAGGAGAACAATCAGTTCCAATCTGACTTAGGTATATTATTTTTTTCATATATTTTTCTTTTACATGTTATACAGAGACTACCAAGAGAAAAAAAGAGTCAAAAACCATGTCATTGTCAATAAAGGATATATTAAAATGTATAAATTGATCAAGTGTATATTGCACTAAAAGAGTAGCAGGATTATTTCAGATGTGGGAATCTCCCCACCCACTCTAAATAAAGCAATCTTATGTTTACTACAATCTAATTGTAGCAGAATCCTAGCAATTCAGATGTTCTAAAACTACAAGGTACTTGTTACCTGTATACATGTACAGTAAAATAAAAGCCTAACATCCTCACCACACTGTGATAAAGCTGTGTTACAGATAGGGGAAAGCCATTGATTGCAGTAACTTATACAAGGCCAGCCAGCTGTCTTCACTTGTTTCCTTTTGGAATTCAAATATCTTCAAAAACTCAGATTTTTTTTTGTTTTGTTATTTGACAGAGGCAAAAGACTTAATTGTAAAGCAGCTGCAGGAGGAAGTCAAGGTAAGTGAGAGTGCCCAAGTTGCTGTTACTTTAGACTATATCCAGAGTTGCAAAAGGCTAGTGCACTCCCATGACCCTCCTCTCTCATGGAAGAATTTTAGCTGACTTACCTGTCCATAACTCTACCTTAACTTTTCCGAACCGATCTCTGTGCGTTCAGAATGCTCTGACGTATGGAAGTGCCTAACCCTGCCCATATTAATTAAAGTGCCTTCCCTCGCCTACAATTCATATGCTTGACCGTATGGAGGGCTGTCACACCCTGACGTTTGGAACTATGTACATATGGAATTGCGTTGCAATGATTAATATCTGGCGCATGCATATGCAGTGTGCTCGCAAAGGCCAGTTTACGCATGCCACTTGCGTAATCTGCTGACGGTATTAGTTCTGGATATTTTTTATTCTATCTAGCAAATGATAATACCGCGCTTATGCAATCTATGTACAGAAATGGTGCGGAAATAAGCTTAAAATTCAATTCTTAAAACAACGTGTGTAAGACGAAAACTACGTAACTGTGAATCCAGACCTCTGTTTCTATGGTAACCGTAAATCCTACTGATAGCAGTGACTGTGGTGCATGGAATTATGATTTCTCATTACTGTGACTTTTCTTTGCCTTTAGGGTATAAAGCAGAAATACGAGACAGGGCAGCATGAACTTACTAGGGTCCATAGTGATTCCGTTTCTCTGCGAGAAGCAGCAAAGCAAGTCCAGGTAAACGGCTCTCTCATCTCATCTGCACCATTCTCACTGGCTTAGTAAAAAATCTAGTCCTATAAGTGAGTAATTAAACAGTCTTATCTAAAACTTATTTCACATGTTATACATTTTTTATATTCTTAATTCGGGACAAACATCTACAACCACTATAGCTATCCCCACAAACCATGCATTTTTCTCTCTCTGTCTGTTATTGTAGAAAATTATTCATATACATTATATTCATATTATAATGTTAGACCATGCAACATAATAAGCAAAAAGGTTAAAGATAAAAAAAAAAGTTATATTTACAACTAGGAAAAGTCCTACTGAATATGTGTTTAAAGACAATACAGTAATACAGCAAAGTATTTGTTCCTGCTACATGGGTGTGATGGGTGTCCCTTATTTGTAGGGGATTTACCTGGAAAGCGTCTTTCTGCCAGAGTGCATGACTTCATACCAGACAAAAATTAATTTCTTTATTAAACTATTGTCAACTATGGGGAAATATAATTCCAAATTGTTCTCTAAAGCTGTATATATATATATATATATTATACCACAGTAAAACCCACAAAGAACGCTCAGCTACATTAAATGTAATTATAAGACAAAGAAAATCATAGGATTTTATCTAGCTACCTTCTCTTTTTGGCTACATGTATTGTTATTTATTCACCCCCCACGGTGTAAAATGTGTTTGCTATTACTATAATTCTCTTGCATTTGTATAAAGTAGAATTTATTCCAGATAGTAGATAACAAATTTGATCTCATTTGCAAATGTAGACTTTATATTTGTGTTTATTGCAGGCTTTAAACCAAAAACTAGAGAATCAGTGCTCAGAACTTACTATGACTGTGCAAAAACTTACCAATAAAAAGAACCAACTTGTGGCTCAGCACCAGCAAGAACTCCAGGTACACCCTTTACCGCCACTGCTTCATTTTTCAAAGCTCTGCTTTTTAGCCATCCTACTGTATTCCATGCTAATTGTGATACTGCCTCAAAACGTGCATTGAAACTGTTTGCATACACTGCCTAACAGATTTTTCAAGATACTATGTCACAAAAGCTGCAGGAACAGGAACACCTGATAAGTGGGCTCCAGGCAAGCCTGACTGGAGAGCTGCATAGTGTGCAGAAGCATCGCACACAGCTGGAGAGAGAACTGTGAGTTACCCATCATCTCTAATCTTTGAGTACTGCCATTTGTATGTATTCAAAACACATCAGCTATGGGTACATTTTTGGCATATGTACAAAAGTGTGTGTATGAAAGAAAATATGTAGAAAGTTAGATATGGTAATGCTGGAGTAGGATTAGTATAAATTCTTTATTTATAAGGGGTCAATGCAAGTAGTAAATGTTCAATCCGTACAAGTCAAGTTCTATGAACATTAGCGTATATCAAATAGTTACAAAGCTTAATAACTAATTTAGGCAGGCAGAGATTTACAAAAATAACATCAGAAAACAGTCTGCCTGAGAGTCAATTAAGGCATCATTATTAGAAGAGAGAGAGGAGAGAGAAAGAAGGGGAAGGCAGAGAAGAGAATGGGGGGGGGGGATAGCCAGGTGCTGGTTTCAAATAGTTTGTTATAACAGGACAGAGTGTGTGCAATGGGATTATGAGGTCTATGGACCTTTCCTGTTATCTGCCTTTACTTACGCTGACATAAGCCTGCCTTAAGTAAATTGTGCAGATCAGCGATCCGTACGGCCGCTGAGCCACACAAGTCTGGGATACCCGCCCACACTGTACAATTAGCATGCTTCCCTCTGCCCATGAAATGGGCTCATACGGAACAAAGTTCCGTAAGATACTTTCTACATTAGTGTTACTATCGTAACAGTAGTGTAACATCTGGAGGGTGCACACGCCCTCCAGTCTAATCAGGCCACTTATGCACTTTGTAAGTGGCCTGACGTTCTCAAGTCTGAATCCAGCCCTATATTATTATAAATATTATAATAGTTTTTTTCTTAACTTGCATAATAGTTTTTGAATGGTTGTAAAATAGCCTGTGTTTGAGGCTTTTGAAAATGTTTTTTATTGAGAAAATACATAAATATTGTATAATATTTCAGAAATTATGCACTTAATATCAGATCTACTGCACCAAATTCTTCTGTTTCACAAAATAGCAGTGCAACCTTACCATAATCATGTGAATGTGTTGTCTAGCATCGTTTTGGTACGTAGATTACGTAAAATAGTTAGTAAGCTATTATCAGTAATTTAAAGACGTATGTGCATTACGTCCGGGATTGTGAATCCGGCCCTTTATATCTACAGTTCCTGTTTCAGTTAAACTTTCCATTTTGTTGTTATCATATCTTCACATGAAAATTGTTGTATTATAACTGCATAATATCTGCATAGTTTTACATCTTGTGTGAACTGGCTAGAAAAATGCAAAAAAAAAATAGTTTTGAAAGATCTGTATTAAATTGTAAACTACCTCTATGGATATTGTTGTCAATACCCTTAATATACACCTTTAAACTATCATGGTATACCCTCCATTCAGAGAGATCCTCCGTGCGGAGCATACAGAATGTCTGAGAAAAGATGCACATACAGAAAAGAAAAACTCTGTGCAGAAGGAGATGCAAGATTCCACAATAGCTCGTATGAGAGCTGACCTGGACTCTGCTCTGAAGGATAACACAACCTTGAAAACTGAGAAGATGCAGCTACAAGAGGAGGTAACAAAGTGGAAATGTTACGCTCCACTAACTCACACTCCTTTCTTGTTGGATAGCTAAAACTTTGTGGTCAAGTTTACCATGTTTGTACACTCCTATTACTAAAAATAAATTCAGCTTAATCAACTAAAGACATTGGGCTGGATCCAGACTTAAGAAGCAGCTTGAAATTAAGAACCGGATTCAGAGAACCGTTTTCATGGCGAGTTGTGTGCGTATTTTTAAGTACGTTTCAACTCCTCATGTGTAGTAACTTTTTTTTTTTTTTTTTTTTTTTTTTTTTTTTTTTTTACATAGTATACATAGCCTATACGCGCGTAAGTGCCTCATGGACGGACTTGTGAATCACTCTTGGGTACATACGTCCGGATAAGCGGCGCAAAAATACTCACGTGAAAATTTTAATAAAAATGGGTGGGTGAAGGCATTTAAATAAAGATATATGTGGGCGTGACTAACATGAATCGCACGTACGGAGGACACATACACACACAACTGATGGCGGAAAGTTACAAGTGGTCTATGGACTTGTAAGTCAGCGACAGTACAGCCGAGAGAGGGGAGTGTCATGGGTGTGAGGGGGTTTGGCCTGCACCGGCCGTGCGTATAGCGTACTTTTAAGGAAACGGTTCTCTGAATACGGCCCTAAGAGAGGAAAGTTACTCCTGGGCAAAATTGTGTTGATTGCAGGGGAGTCATATTTCATCTGTCGCAAACAGTATTAGAGTTGAGAGGTGATGTTTCCTATCCCAAGTCTAAATAACAGTGTGATAGTAAAGCTGGTCAGTATCTGTGTGCAGTAAGCAATTCAAAGATATATCCCTGCATGCAAAGAATACAATTAACTTGACTCCCCCTGAAATCAGCATGGTTTAGCCCAGGAGTTACTTTCCTCTCTTCATTTCATGCTCCTTCTTAAGTCTGGATCCAGCCCATTGGCTCTATTTAACAAACAACTGCATATGTATGTTTCATTTGTATGCAGAGACATAGTAATATTTATTCATATTTCCTCTTTCATTTCCTGCTTTCCACAGTTGGCTGACACTCAGAGTTATTTTCTGGAAACACGGCAAAACCTGGAGATTCAGCTGATGGAAAATAAGGTATTTCCATTACCCTAAAACAGTAGCCAATGTTCCTTTGTACTAGTACTAAAATCCAGTACCCAGTATTACTGTGTTTAAAGATTATTTCTTGCCTATTGAGGACTTCTTTAAATAAAAAAAAATAAAAAAAAAAGGAAAAGTTAATTAGTTAGGGAATAAGAAAAACAAATATGCACAATAAGTAAAAAATAATAATAATTATTATTATTGTTTATTTATAAGGTGCCACAAGGTGTCCGCAGCACCGTACAAAATACAGTAAAATACAGTACAGACATACAGGGTAGGGATGGACAGGATAGTATATATTAAATACAATATAACTATAAAAATATCACAGAAATACAATAAAGTGAAGCAAGCACAGAACGCAAGGCAAAATGCAAGGTGTCAAGCTTGGAAGATCAGGTAGCAGAGGATAGAGTGAGAGGTTGAGAGGGAGCCACCAGGTGGGGATTGGGTAAAAGGGTAGCAGAGGGGGACAAGAGGGTACAAAGTGAGGAGGGAGTGGTGGAGAATCTAAGATATATATATATATATATATATATATATATATACAAAATAATAATAATAAAAAATATACATTGCAATAAGTTATCCATCCTTCTTATCAAAGATTTTTCCAGGTGCCTATTTAAGTTACTTTCCATATATATATATTTTTTTAATTCAGTAGATTTTTATTGAGATTTTCAACAAAAGAAATAAACATACATTCAAGACGAAAAAAATACATACAAAACAACGTAACAAACCCACCCACCGGCACTGCTATCTATTTTTATACAAGAGAAGGGAGAAAAAAAACTCCAGCATTTTGGCAATTTAATAAACCAGCCGATCAAGTTGTCATTTTAGGTATTCATTCAGAACAATAACAGAGTTAAGACTATAGAAAAGGGAAAATATAGAGTGAACTACCAACATTATACATAAGTACACTATCCATGTTTCCACTTTGTTTCAGCTCTCCACGTGGAACAGAGAACTCAGTACTAAAGGGGGAATAAGCGGAGAGGGAGGGGGGTCCAGACCAATTCAAGGGATACACCATCGCATCCAGATTTTGTAATATTTATGTAGAGCTTTTCTCTGAGTGTATAAGTATCTTTTATGTCCCACAGTCTCATTAACTAAGACTATCCATTGGTGTAATGTGGGAGGCTCATCAGATTGTGCAATAATGACGTTACCCATCGTGGAGAGGTTGATCACATATTTGTACACAACAGGGTTAAATGTTTCTTCCACTGAGGATCCAAAATGTGCAAGTGAAGGGTCCAGCTGTGGGAGTTCCTCTCCCAGTAGCAAAAACCTAACGGACAGGACCATAACATATGCCAGAATCCCACCGCCTGAAGAGGACCGGAGTCCCATTTTGTACTTACTTAGAGGTGTAGACCCTATGCAGAATCTAGAAATTAATCTGTTGGAAATGCAGGCATACTGTGGCGTCCCTCGTGCACCCCAGCATATGCTCCCAGGTATCATCATCAATAGAACCAAGATCTGCTGCCCACTTTAGCCCGAAGGGTAACTAAATTCTCTGACCACACCGCTCCATTCAGATTACTATAAATGTATGAGATGGCCTTAAGGTGGCCCAGGTTTTTCAGAAGTGTTTTAGTTTTCAGGTCCATAATCACCGGGGCCCCATTCCAAAATTCCGATACCAAGGCGTGCCTGAGCTGGAGGCGGTTACATTCTCCAGAACGAAACTCTCAATTCAAAAAAATGGACATCCAAAAGTTCCTTTTCGGATATCCCTTTTTTCTATACTTACCAATGCGCGATATCCCTCCACCGCACCTGCTATCGCCGGACCTGGAACAGGTAAGTAAATTATCTCTGCAGGGTTAGGGTTAGAGTCAGGCTGCATGAAATGGTGGGTTAGGGTCAGGCTGTAATTAAGGGACGGTTAGAGTCAGGCTGCCAGGAAGGGAGGGTTAGGGTAGTGAGAGGGGAGGGGTTTTTTTTACTACTTTATGACCACAGAGCTTTCGGTGCTCCATGGATCAATTGCAGTGCCTCTTCAAGGCATATGCAATCGAAATCCCAGCCAGTTCGCAACTAGCTAGGAGAAATCAGATTTTTCGAAAATCAGTTTTTCTTGCCGTGGACCCACACCCAGCAGGAGGTACACAAAGAGATCGGAGGAAGGAAAGAAAAACTCCTCTCGCATCTGAGAAAAGGACTTCAACACCCTCTCCAAATACAACTGTCCAATGGATTGAAGAGGGGAACGTGCCCCGAGGGAGAGTATTTCTGAGAATTTAGGGTTAGGCCAAAGTGACATCTCCGGGTCAATTCCCCCAAATGTTGTCCAGTCACTTTCCATACCTCTACTGCCTGTTTAACAATTAGTCTGCAGCTCTGTGTGGCTTTTTCCACTAATAATAGCTGGAGCGGGTTCATATATATATAATGTACCAAAGCCTGTACCACTCCCTTAGGCCCTACAGGATTAACCCACAGAATAAGTTGCACCAGTTGGGAGGCAATATAATAATTACGGAAATTAAGTATAGAGAGACCCCCCACATTTTTTGCTTAGACTTTCCATATTTGTTGTTAATTAATGTTTTCTTATAGAAAAGAAATAGCCATTTCTCGTTGTTCTCTTTCTTTTTGAAACTTAACCCATAACAACTGCCCCTCCACATGAGTATAGTAGTTTGTGCCACTTGGTAGGGATGCTTTGGGTATCTATTTTTTATTTATTTTTTCTCTATTGAAATCAAAGTAATTTGAAATGTAAAGACTAATAATTTAGTGCATGCATTTCATAATACCAAATAACACGTAACTTTAAACTGCAGTAGGTTGCATAGCCAATGTCATTTAACACTTCATTAACAGCTTGATTTTGAGGGCTTTTATGCTACTACATTAAGTTATATTGATATTTACTGTAAAGATAATTATTCAAAATCTTGTTTTATCTTCCTGTCCCGATGCACTACAATGCAGACTCTCAGGCATAGCATAACTCCTCTAAATAAATTCCTACAGTTTGTGTGAAACACTTCACAATCTTCTAAATGCCTCCATCTTTATAGAATGTGAGCTAATGCTGTCATATTGACATGGTTTGTGTAACTGTAGTGTAGGAAAGATAGTTAGATTATGCTTTTAAGACCATTACTGTGCTATCTGGTGTTTTCCCAAGGGTAAATGCATTGAAGAAAATTTTATTTTTCATTATTAGTTTGAATTTTGTAAGCATCTACTGCAGAAGTATACTAAGTACATATTAAATATATTATTAATGGATACATAGAAAGAATGAGAAACCTTATTTTCTCTTCTCTCTTATCGTCATCTCGTCTGGGGGACACTGCCCTCTGGGGTTGATAAGGGCCAGGAAGGAGTGGGCACTTAAACAGTTAAACTTTTTACAGTTGCTGGCTCCTCCTCCCCTTAAACCCTGCTTGTTTTTTAAGTACCTCAGGACTGTATTATTTACAGGAGCAGGTGTGCTGTACTCCGTATACATTGCTCCTCAGGCAATTTGTGGAGGATAGTGAGTTTTATTTAGGGAACCTTTCCTTTCACAAGGGGGTGGAAGATTTATGTTAGTAGTCTGTCAGACAGAGAGATAGCTGAAGTAATTGAACAGGTCCCAGATGAGCCCCATATATTTAAAAGACAGAAAGAGCAGTGAGTTATTTTCCTTCTTCCTCCTAATTATTGGCTTTAGTCCAGGAAGCCTGATAATCTTCAGATACAAAATTGTTATTCCCCGTAGGTTCTCCTGGACATATAACATATGCGTCCAGAGTTTTGCGGTTTTTACTACTGGGCATGCGCAGTAAACTTTTAAAGTAATATACGTATTTTTTTCCTTACGTAAGTTGTGTATATGCGGTCTTTAAGATCGCATGTACGCAATCTACGTAAGTAAAAGATATGTAGATTACATTAAAAATTTACTACGCATGCCCAGTAGTAAAAACAGCAAAACTCCAGACGTATAAGTTATATGTCCGGGAGTCTGCATACGAGCCTGTATCCCTTGGCGGATTTGTATTCTTCTAAATGGGAACAGTGTACTAAGGTGGACACTTAGGTTTATAGATCAGCTAATGCAACTACTTCATACATTCCAGGAGCTGCTTCTCCTAGGGATCGTACTGACTGACGCTTAGAGGGATTTTTGCCCCTTGCCCCTTTGTTGGCTTGGGTTGCCAGAGCTATGGAAGTATGAGCGGGTCAGCTGATTGCGGGGCTTCAGACACACACCTGCTGATCTCCTTTCTCTAGGGGAGCAGATTAAGGAGACATTTGACTAACTCTGTGAAGCTGCTCTGAACACCCCAGCGGTAGTGGGTAAGATTTCCACCATGTCTGTGGCCACCAGTCGTGCACTGAGGTTTCGTACTTAGTCTGCAGATTTATAGTTTCCCTTTTGTTTGGCCCTCAATGGAATAGTATGATCGCACAGGCGATGGGAGGCAGAAAGGAGCAAGGAGATCCCATTTAGATCGTCCAGCGATCAGAGGTCAATCCTTTTGGGAAAAATCTGGCTTCTCTCCTGCTCGGGGGGGGGGGGGTTGGG
>WWET01003434.1:149516-173695 GCA_011038615.1 Limnodynastes dumerilii
TTATATACAGTTATATCTGCTTATTGCCATTTACCCAGTGTTCACAAAACACTTATAACACCACCTGGTCTACCTAAAATTTCAGGGTTTTTTTCATTCAATCAAGTATTATCTAAAATTTCTGTATGAAATATCTGAGATATTTTTTTTCATCCAGAATCCTAAATGCAATGATGATGAGAAAGGTGAAATATAACATATATCAAAATATAGCTCAGGTAAAATAAAATAAAAAATTATTGTACTCTAACACATTAAACTTCTCTTTTTGTGCTGTTATTTGCTCTCTGATTTGTTTCTGTTTTGCTAATGTTTATTTTTTTTATTTATGTTTTTTTGAGGACTTTTAGTTTTTTTTTAACATTTATTTTGAATTAGAAACATATTTATATCAGGTTATTTATTACATTTTAATTTAGCTATTCTTATTTATATGTTCCATCCACTGTAATGAATTTTTATGAACAGTTTGAATAAAATTAATATTATGTGTACAGTGAACCATTTGTTATATTTGCATAAAAAATATTTTGTGATCTTATTTGTTTTGTATTGCCATTAATTTTTAAAGCTAACGTTAAGTAATTTTAGGAAAGTTGACATGTTGAATTTTATTTACCAGTTTATAAAGAAGATATATTTATAGCTGTTAGTACAATACAAAATAATTGATATTTGTGTTTGACAAACTCAAATTGTTGAGGTTGTGTTTTATAACTTGTGTTTTATGTCTTGTGGGTTTTTGTTTTTGATTTTTTTCTTATGAATGTGCTATTAACATATAAGGAACAACCCTCAGATTTAGGTTAATAGATGACTATATTAGCATTCAATATCTCCTTTATGTGTAATTCCAACCCAATTGAGCAAAATTACTGAAATTCAAAACAATTCTCTGCTAAAAGATGCTAATATACGTAGGATCTAAGAACAAAGATCCATTCAGAGCGATTTACAAATGTGGAGGCATTTAAATGGGACAGACAGGACTCGGTTTGCTAAGTATGTGCGTAGTTTAGCGACTTAAGAAGAGACATATGCATGGGAAGATAAGGCTGCCTCTGGCCTTCTTAAGTCAGTAAGAACAACAAAAACAAGTGTGTGCCAAGGGAATTGATATGCGTATAATTGTGAATGCGTTTCTTCTTATCTTCTTAACTGTGAACACGGTCCAATGTTTTTAATGGCTTTGTAGCTAAAAAAAAGTGAGCAGTGTTGGAAATGATCAGATATTGGGTTGAGCTTATTTTATCCCGATTTCATGATTCTTAGAGGCAAAGCAATCGATCATCTGCAGAACTAAGACACTGCACCGAAATGTGAGTATAATTGCATTCTGAACCCTTACCCTAATCATTACCCTAACCCTTCCTTCCCTGCAGCCTGACCCTAAGACTCCCTTTCCATGACCCTAATCCTAACCCTACCTTACCCAGAGCCTAACCCTTAAAGTCCCTGGAGAGGTTACTCACATGTCCGTACCTGCCGAGAGAGTAATTCCATCTGCTCCTCTCCTGTGTGTTCACGTTGTGTTTACCATCTCACGGTGTGCCAGAGTCCACTTGCTGAACTCCATCTGTTTGTAGTTGTACACTTGGGGTCTGATTCAATTAGACTCACACCCGCGTATTTTGCAGTGTGAAGCTAATTGTGCAAGTTTTTTGGGGTGGGATTTTATTCTCATCTCATAGAGACATGCATAAAAATCAGCTACTATGGACTTTTTCCCATCTGTTGTGGTGCGAATCTCTAATTGAATCAGAGCCTAAGTGTTTACTATCTCTCCGGTATCTGTTGCTACCACTGTGTTTTCCACCTCTCAGTGTGTTCCCAGTGAGTGGGAGTCAGCCCATCAGACTCCACTCCTCTGTATAGCGGTGTGCTGTGTTCCATCCATCAGTGTGTCCTGCTTTCCATACCCACCTGGGACCTGTTGTCCATCTGTATTCCTACCCCTGTGTTTGTCATCTGCCAGTGGGTCAAGTTTCTTGTTGATGGCCTTGTTTATTATCTGTGCCTCCTCTGTGGTATATCATTGTACCCTTCACTATTTCTGGGTTCCTTACTCTATTAACTGTATTCGCTCTGTACAGTGTGAAGGGTTCCAGTCTGTATTCCTGTCCATGAGGGTTCCAGGTTGTTTCTCTGGTGCATGGGTTCCAGTTCAGGAGCTTGCACTAGAGGTTTCCCTTGGAAGCGATCACTAGTTGCTGGCCTATTATCTGTGCCTCCTCTGTGGTATATCATTGTACCCTTCACTATTTCTGGGTTCCTTACTCTATTAACTGTATTCGCTCTGTACAGTGTGAAGGGTTCCAGTCTGTATTCCTGTCCATGAGGGTTCCATTCCAGGTCTCTGGTGCATGGGTTCCAGTTCAGGAGCTTGCACTAGAGGTTTCCCTTGGAAGCGATCACTCGGAGACACGAAGGATAAGACAGTAAGGACGCGACACCAGATCCAGTGTCTAATGCCGACAGAAATAGGAACTGCACCAGCCCAGTTCATGTCTAAATCCAGCAGCTGGCACTCACGACATATTTCAAACCTTTACATTTAAATGTAATACTTCAAATGCAACACAAAAGGTATAATATGGCTGCTGGAGCATTGTGTAGGTATAACATATTTTATTAATACATTAATGCAAATAATTTTTATATTTTGCTTTTTAAATAATTCTTTGATATTGTTTTAGTGCATTCACATTGTGAAAGAAGCGCTTGCACTATTCATAACCTCAATTTCCAGTATACAATACAGTGAGTGTACTATTCTGCACTTACATATAAGGTCACATAGCTGCATTGAGCTTAGCTGCTTTGTGCTCATATGTTACATGCCTTTGGACCCACCGTCGCCATCTTGAATGTGGCAGGAAGATGCTAAATGTAGAGGTAAGCTGCAGATTGTGGAGATGGCGGCAGCGGGTTCCTCTTCCGCTACCTAGCAACATCCTGTTGAGACCCGCTACTGCCATCTCCACATTCAGAAGCTCATCTCTACATATAGCACTTTTCTGCCACATTCAAAATGGCGGCGATAGGTCTTTCTGATACACAGGAAGGACCCCTGCCGCCATCTTGGATGTGCCAGGAAGTTATAGACTACGGAGGGAAGAAGCTGAACGTAGCAGCGGTGGTACTGGAATCTCTCTGCCGCCGCTATGAGGTAAGTAAAGTAATTTACAGGGTGGGAGTGGTATGGGGAGCAGCATAGCTTTTTTTTTTTTTTTTTTTTCTTCTTCTATGTAAGCCTTTTTTCCCCAATCCTAGATGTCCCAGAGCAGTAGAAAGTATTAAAACATCATTTACTGTGAAAAGTAGATCTTGACACAGTACTTGCTGCAAGTACTCTGATACCCATTAGTAATGTGATTTCCAGCATTTCAATTTATCTTCCCACCTGTGAAAGGAATCAATGGCCCCCAGGACTTCACACATCTGACTCACCAACCAACTAATGGCTTTCACCACGTTTCCTCTGCACCTGAATGATTATGTTGTACAGCTATTTTCTCCATAAACACATTTGCTTTTATATATTGGATTTAAATAGAGACTAGGTATGTTCAACATTAAGCTATAGAACCTGTAGTCAATAATTTGGATGTGTGAAGTGCTTATAGAGGTATGAAAGTAGAGTAGTGTTGATTTTACATATTTTTCATAATATGATGATGTACCATACATATAACAAGCTGTTTTCACTAACATAATCACTTCTCCACATGATCAGTACAACTATACCCTGAATTCATCTATGCTTCTGTACACATCAAACAGCTCATGATAAAGTTCATTACTGAGATTACTACATATATATATATATATATATATATATATATATATAGAGGTTAATTTGTTTTGATAAAAAATACATTCTAATTATCAAGGACCTGTTGCTTCTGTAGCTTGTTTTCTCCCCCCCCGGGCCCAATTAGATATATACATTTTTACATAAGATTGACTGATAAATGAGCCTATTAATTAGGTGAAAGACTACCGACATTAACCTACTGATGAAACATCAAGTCAAATGCTGTGAAACTTGTTCATATGTATTTTCCTTACCCTTCATTCACTACTTATGCAGTTTTGAAACTGTCATTAAGCATAATTATTGATAACTTTGCAAAACTTTATTTTATGGAATGAAAAATAATAGTCAGAGGGCGCCAACCCTTCTATCAGCAGCCCGCTACTAACACTGCACACATCCCACTAAGTGTGTAAATATAACATTGAACAAATAAGAAAGTGTATAGAGTATGCACTAAGGTAAAAAAAAATTGTGTATTCACATTGCATCTGGGAAGTATTCATAGTGCTTCACTTTTTCCACATTTTGTTATGTTACAGCTTTATTCCAAAATGGAATAAATTCATTTTTTCCATCAAAATTATACACACAATACACCATAATGACATCGTGAAAGTTTTTGGGAGATTTTTGCATATTTATTAAAAATCAAAAATCCAAAAACTCACATGTACATAAGTATTTACAGCCTTTGCCATGAAGCTCAAAATTGCACTCAGGTGCATCCTGTTTCCACTGATCATCCTTGAGATGTTCCTACAGCTTAACTGGAGTCCACCTGTGGTAAATTCTGTTGATTGGATATGATTTGGAAAGGTGCATCCCTTGCGATTGGTTGGCAGGATTCTCTCGCAGAACTGAATATTGGCAGTGTGGAGAAGCGGCCATGCGTGGAGAAATTGCGCAGAGCTCATTATTTTAGGAGTCTTTTTGTTTTCCATATCCTCAGACCCGGGGGGGATACGGCTATAAAAGGAAGCAAGAGAAAGATACCTATCTATGCGGATAATAAGGCTTGATAAATGTGAGTATAAGACCTTATCTGTAACGTACCTTGGAAGTGTTGATGGTATTACACTAGGGGAGTTCTTCTTTATATTCCCGGTCTGCGGAGGCCACACCCATTCGGAGGAAGGAGAGAAGAATTGATCCATACATTGAGCGACAACACATCTTGGAACGACATCTGTAAAGGAGAAAAAAAGAAACCGTCTTACATGCTGTGTAACAAGACATCCTGAATGTGCCTGCAAATTAGAAGAAGTGACAGTATAGTCTGTTGCTGGTTTGTTGCTAGTGCTATTTTTCCCTTTGTTTCTGTGGCTAGCAGATTAACCCCTGCCTTTCATGCACCTGTTTACATTTACCTATAAATTGATTGAGCAACTTTCATTTTGTGTTTGCACACCTGTCTATATAAAGTTCCACACTTGACAGTGCATGTCAGAGCACAAACCGAGCATGAAGTCAAAGGAATTGTCTGTAGACCTCAGAGACAGGATTGTCTTGAGCTACAAATCTGGGGAAGGGTACAGGTAATATCTGCTGCTTTGAAGGTCCCAATGAGCACAGTGGCCTCCATCATCCATATATGGAAGAAGTTCGGAACAACCAGGACTCTTCTGGCCATACATCAACAAACTGTGATCCAGCTTGCTGTGAACTCCTGGATTTTTGCTCCTAGTCTATACCCAGTGTCCCAGCTTCCCTTGTCTTGTCCTTGTGAATTACTGGGTTCCTGCTTGGACATCATAATTCAAATCTGTTTGCATTCCCTGTGACCTGTTTATTCATCATTACAGTACCCTCTAACCTGTGCTCCCAAGCATTGCATTAATAGTTTATTATATCTGTTTAATAACTATTTGGTATATAAGCAACACGTTCTTTATTCACAACCTGAAAATATCTAGCACACTAATGATTATATCAGGTCTCCAATAAGGTAATTATTTTTATAATATTTCATTATTCGTAATTGGTGTCACAGTCTTGGTAGAATCTGAATTAGTCACGGGTTCTGAGGAGTGTGTAGGACAGCGGATGTAGAGATAGCTGGGAGGCCGGAGATGATGCCTGCGCATAAGAACAAGGCCGGACTAGGATGTAGCAACGGCGTTGGACCGGAGTGAGATGCTCCAGGTAGCAAGAGAGACTGATAGTTCCTGAGCTGGACTGGATCACGCAGGGCTAGACTGGGACTGATGAGACAGGCTAAGGAGAACTGGGTCCTTGGTTTGTGTCGGGTGGCAGGACAGGGTCAGCGTAGGTAGGCTGGGCCAGGTCTGCACGAGCCGGCTGGACTGGATCTGCACAGGCAGGCTGGACTAACTGCAGAGCGGCTCCACGAGTAACTAGGCACTCTTGAGTAACAAGGTTGTTCTGGCACTGAGGGATTAGTGCACAGGATTTAAATAGCTGGCCCTGGGTTACATGGCCAGATCATGTGCTACCCCCTGGCTAGTATTCTATTGGCTGCTACAGCACATGTGCCCAGGAGCAAGATGGTGGCGCCCATGCGCCGGAGCTTGGCGTCGGAACGCAGGAGAACCACGCAGGACGCCAGGAGACAGGACCGGAGGCTGACGGGGCGCTGCCACTACTGAGAGTGGCACCTCTGAAGACCTGATGAGCGGGGACGGCCGGGGAGAACAGGCGGCCGATGGCCTCTGATGTGGTAAGTACGGCGGCATCTGCCACCAAGCGTGACAATTGGCATTCCCAATAAATTAAGCAGGAATCCTTTATTCTTATGTATTCTAAACGGTTTAGATCCAGACCTACATCTAAAACCTCCACCAGTGGTAATTGATGGCCATACAAAGTAAGGTAGAGAACATTCTATGGGCCTGATTCAATTAAGTGAATTTATTTGCGTATTTTACTAATTTGCAGATTTTTCCACGCAGATTTTTCGTCCTGATTCAATTCTGTTTTTTTCGTGTATTTTTTTGGTCTATTGCGCGTGTTTTTTGTCCCTATTTAAATGCATTGCAAGTGCGAATTTTTGCAATTCAATTGCCTTACACGCGTTAAAATTTGCACGTTATTTTACATAATTTTTTGCGCACCTCATCAAGGTGCGTATTATGATATGAGAGGGTGAAGTTCATGACATTTTTTAAGTGTACAGCTCCTCTATGCTCCTGATCACCTCCCAGCACAGTGGCAACAGAAATGTGATAATCCACATAAATCTATGCAGCCTGCTACTCAAATAATTAGCTGTAGGTTAAAAAATAACTAAAAAGTAGAAGAGAACATTGAAAAGTGAAAAATAATGCTGGCAGAAGTTTTAAAAAAACAACAATCTGAAAAAGTTATTTTATATTATTCTCTTCTACAATAATACGTTATTACTGAGTTGCTGCAGTCTAATTTTTGACATTCAAGTGCAAAAGGTCCTAAATAGATTATTACAGACATATGACGGCAGGGCTGCTTATGGGAAGTGATTGTGCTGACATTTGTGTTGCATGGGTAAAGATACAGAAATACACGTGTTTTTTTATAACCGGAGGTAAGCACAAAAATGAGCGCTAACAAATACGCTCATGGTCCATTTAACGCGCATTGGAGGCGGGGGGACATTTCTAATTGAATAGCGGTAATTTTTTAGCGCGAACAGTGCGTATTTCATACCTGCGGTTTTAAAAAAAAAATTTGCGTTTAATTGAATCAGGCCCTATATGTCAAGAAAGTACAAAGCTAAGTCCCTTTTCTTGTTCGCTGGAAGAGTTATGGTTGGTGGAGAGGTCATGGATTTCGACTAAAGCTCTTCATGCTGATAGGTTTAAGAGGAACTTCTACAAAAGATTCCCTAATAAACCAGGAAGTAAGTGATCTTTAAACCCTGATCAAGGAAGGGTGGATGGGGCTCTGTTACGATACGCAGCAGCAGCTTATGATAAGTCACCCTGGCTGTTTCTTTTGTTTTGTTTTTTTGGTTTTTTTTCTCCTTTTTTTTTTTTCTTTTGTGGTTTTAATTAGTTTTATAAGATAAAATTAGAAGTTGGTTATGTCCAATATCACTTACGGTGGTGTAAAAAAGCGGGTTATTTGAGGGTTAGATAGAAAGGATCCCAAGTACCGTCATGTGGAAGATCCTCAAAGATGGTGCCGAGTGCTGATGGGTTTTCACGCCTTTTCAATATTATGGCGGCAAGGGGACCGGGAGCTGGGATAAAATCCCGCCCGCACCGGACTTCTACTCACCCCTATGCCACCACACCAACTGAGAGAGATCCCAGGGAGAAAGGTATTTTCTACGATCCCTTCACGTGTAGCTATCCCGATGCCAGCCAGAGGTGCCGTCAGGAACTGAGACGCCACTGAAATCTCCCTAGATCCGACTTCTGCAGCCGATGCCCTCTCACTTCTCCTTGCTCCGGTTACCGCAGGGGCGCCGATTCTCTACGGGACCCGAGTTCCGCCGGCCTCACCAGCTCCCCGACAAGAGGTACAGCGGGGAACACAATCAGGGTCGTGGCCACCCTGGATCTCCTCCCGGGAAGGCCCCAGGTCCAACGTGTGCACCCCGCAATGTCAGGACCGGGGTCACCAAGCTAGGGGACAGTATCGAGGGAGCAGTACCCCCTCTGTGATGTGTCCGGAGACTCCACTGGGTCCAAAAACAATAGATATAATAGTATCAGGCCCGGAGCTCTGCAGACCTGCGACCGTCTCAGAGCACAGCCAGACCACGCCCCATCCTGGCTGTTTCTATGCAGCTGGGACGCTCACTTATTATTGGTGGAGCAAATCAGCTGCACTGACAGCAGCTGAGATGTTTTATTAGGGGGCTGATTCAGAGCTGCGCTTATACCTTTTTTTATGTGCAACTGTAAACCTGAGCAATACCATGCTGAACTGCCAGGGGGAGGAAAATTTAAATAGTGAAAATAGAATTAGAATAGAGAGGGGAAGTTTCTTAGCTCAACTCTATTTTACAGATTAGACTTAAATTTACACAGTATGTGAATTCTTTGTGTAAAAGTAAAGTATTTTCCCTGCATGTAAAATAATTAACTTGAGTTTGCTCCCCTTACTTTGCAAAATGGTATAGCTAAGCTGTACACTTGCACCTGTTTTTTCCATCCTCCCAAACTCTGAATCAGCCCCTTGATGTTTTGGTTGTCACAAGTGTATGTGAGTGATCCTGACGCTTTGCAACCGGTATTATCGCTAATGAGTGCAGGGGGATTTGTGCAGTTCCACCTGATCTGTACCATCTGGTACTACCTACATTGCTTTACAGATACCACCTGGTACTATCTCTGTGCACCTATACTATTTGGTATTCCCTACCTTGCTGTACCTAAGCCACCTGTTGTTCCTTGCTCGTACCTTAAGACCTGATAATACTCATACTGACCTGAGTTTCCTACCTCCTAGCAACCCCAGAGGCTACTTCCAGGTGCCATGACTTGCTGAGAGTCTGCAGCCAAGACTGTCCCTACTATCCTGGCACCAGCGAACACCAGACTCTTGGTTAGTCTCTGCACCCTGGTGAATGGTTTTCTCATAACAGAATAATGTAAAACACAACATTTTAAAAACACTTTATTTAAATAAACACTCCCCAAGACCACTTATTTTTCTAACTATATTACTCTATTATATAACCCACGTGAAATAAAATGAAGAAAACTCTGTAGTGTCTTGAGAATGTAGAGCTCAACGTTCTTATGTCAACAGGCGCTGTTCTACAGAAGATAAGCAAAGAATACTATAAGCAAACAAGTGATGCATACCTACAAGGACCACAACTATCAAGTACACACTGGATTATTATGCATTGCACATACATATTATCCCAATAACTTTATTTAAACATGAAAACATGCACTCCTGAGCATATTACCCATTTTCAGACATGGTATAAACTGGATCATGATATCAGCCTTGTACTTTCATGCAAAGTACTGTACAAGCCTTCATTAGTAACACTTACGATAGTCTTTTTTAAGATACAGTAATCCAAAAATGATTTACTCAAGCCACCCAGATATAATTCACATTAACTACATGAGCCAAAACTTACATTTAAACATCAACAAGGGTTGTTATTCCAGATTAAAAGATTTAAGGACAGTTTGTTGTTTACCAAAGTTTCTAACAAGGAAAGTCCAAGCAACCAATAAGCTTTTAGTTATCATTTACCTACTCAGTACTAGCTCTACTAAATCTATCCCTCCATTTGTTTCAGGAAGTCATCTAAGTAGCAGAAACCTTGTTATGTTATCAAGTCCATTGCCACCTGTACATCAAATTGTAGTTATATGTTAGTAAGCTAGAAGTGAAAAGGAGTTAGGCTACTAGATTAGTAGATGACAGATGGTATAGGTTTATATGAAGAGAATATATTTTTTCTTATAGCTAGTTACTTTTTTATTCATATCATCTAGGATCATTGCTGTATTTTCCGGTCACTGAATAATTATTTAATGTACACAGTTCCTTGTGTTTGGAGAGCTATCTCCAGGGTCAGTAATGACACCCATGGATTAAGCAGGCTCCAAGCAATTATATGCATGAGGACATTTCGTTCGGCTGCTGCTGTACAAGGCCAGTTCAGCATGTAAGGACCAGTAAAGTGTTCTGGTAAATAACAAAGTCCTTTCTTCCATCCTGTAACCTGAGTCTGTCACTAGGCAGCAGGTGCATCTCCTATTAACAGGAAACTGAGAGTAATTAGAGCAGATGGAGCAGGGGTAGAAGGGGAGACTCACCTGTAACAGAGAAAAAATACATTTTTATCTTATCTATAGCACAACACTGCTTTTATTTATACTTCCAAAGAGCAAACAAGTAAATCTCATCTACCAAAAACAGAACTGCCTTTGTTTAAGATCAAATAATTACATTGGAATAGCAATAATTTATGGCATTCAACAAAAAAAAAATCACTGGTGCCTCCTGGGAGAAAGGTATCCGTCACCTTAACCACTTCAAATCAGTTTGAGTATTTTGATGATTTATGGGTTTTAAAGGCAAGTTTCAGTCTGTCTAATGAATGTAAGGCTTAGAGTGCAGACTGCAGGTCTCTCTTGGGAACAGTACAGCCAGGTCCACTGCTTCATTCCCTGTTTCTCCATGCAGTCCAGATCCAGGGAGGGAGGGGAAAGGGAGAAGAAGGAGGAGGAGGTACCGGCACCCACAGCACCCTCGGGGCAGGGAGAAATACAGAGAGCAGGAGACAGCAGACAACGTCCTGCACACGGAGAAGGAAGGAGCTGGGAGAATAGACAAACCGCACCCTCTGCAGTACTGGCACACTCCCAGAGACATCAAACTGAGCTGGAGGTGTGTAATATTAGGGTATAATGGATGATGTGCCCTGTCGTGACTCTCATCTAATTCTCGGCATTGGGTCAGAGGTCAGATATCATAGGATTATTGTCAATATAGGGTAACACCCTCAGTTAACATTAACTACTTTTTAGCTGGGATGTCAGAAACGACAAATGAATGCAAATTATGAAGATTTTACATAGTCACTGAATAAATCTTTAGGGCTCTCGGTTTTCTATGAAAAAGTGCGCTGCATTAGTTTTGCAGTTGTGTGTGCTATGTTTTGTTATGTTGTTTCTTATTACTGACTAGAGTGCTTTTGCCCCAAGCTGGGTATTGTACATTTGGGTGGAATACTCTGCAGGTGGTTTAGAAGAGAAGACTATTGAACATATCCTTAATACAGAAAGGGTGTTCTATTCTTTTTCTTATAGTTTCTTAGCTATGGAGAGACATTCTTGCTAGTAATATATGTGCTATGGTCTCTGGTTGCTTTGATTTCTATGTATGTATGTATGTATGTGGTGTCCAGACTGTAGAGTGCATTCTTGGGTGTGACAAACTATATTTACTTTGGTACTGTGTCCTGTAAAGAGATGGAGGAGTGAGGTGAGGTGAGTTCTGCTTTGGATGAAGCTCCTTGCATTAATAAGGTGTGTTCTGTTTTTAACATAAAGGTTCTGCTTTAGGGTACAAAAAGCTATGATATCTATGCTGCGTGATAAGAGGTGTTTCATGATTTGTCATTTTATAGTAAATTCAACTTTTTTGTGTTTAGCCAGCACGTCTCCACTAATAGGCTGTCCTGTCACTTTGGGCACAATAGGTATATATGTAATGAATTCTTAATGATTTTTTCAATTTCAGTCCTCAAACTGTACACCCATTGTAATTCCTCTCCTTTTCAATGTTGCCCCATCTGGGCTTGCTACCAGCTTCTTCCAATTAGATTGTAAAGAACATTTTCACAATTGTGCAACAACTCCATCTTGTCAATTTTAGTAAATAATATAACCCCTGCATTTTGTTTTATACTTAATTGTACCTTTGACTCATTTTTGTGTGGAGTTGTTTTCCTATGTCTGTCTGTGTATATAAACACATACATACATACATACATACATACATACATACATACATACATACATACATACATACATACATAGGAAAACACCCATATTTATATAGAACTAGTAAATGCACAAGTAGCTTACCATGCTTTCTCCAAAGCTTTCCGGCTATCTGCTAGTTAATATATTGTGATGCACCCCTGTACTGTAGATTATAAACATAAATATGTTCCTATTTATATACTGTGGCCCTGGACTCGTACTTGGCTTCATGTATCTGGATATTTGCTGTACAGGACTGTCAAGTTTCTACTGAGGTGTTTCTTTTTATATTCTTAGTGTCTGATGTATATACATTGTATAGTGGTGCCCTATAGATAAAGGAGGATGATGATGTTGATAATAATATGACCTCATATTTACTTGCACACAGCCTCCTGACTTCTCATAACTAATGCCTCAAAAACAAAGAAGAGTAAAATGTTTTAACGATGAAGCAGAGATATATTATGAAAAAATTGCTGGTCCTTAGCATTTACCTTCTTTAAAATTGCCTTTTTTTAAAGTAAAGATACAAATATGTAATACTAGCGTTATTTACAGATTTCAGGAAGGATTTAAGCATGACTTTTATGGCATTTTACTCTTTTACTAGATATTGCTTATCCAAAACTTAAAATAGCTTGATAAAATTTAGAAATGTTTTAAACTTTAGCTATTTATATATATTATTTAGGCACATTCATAAGCTACCAGGTGGAAATAGCTAAAATAGGTTTTATTATTTTTATTTACTACACTCACTCATATATTGGTTCACATATCACATCTGCATCAATGCAAGTAGTTTGCACTTTTTTTTTTTAAATAGTAGAATGCATTTAGAAGAACAATTTTGTGATATTCATATATGTGACTGCAAATAAGTAGATTTCCTGGAAATGTGTTCAGCATCTGCAGATTTTACATTATTAAGCATTTAATAAAGCCATGTAAAACTCTGTTTAATAATGTTTTTTTTTTTTCGTTAAATACTGTTATTTGTTTTCTTATAGGTTATATTTACAGTAAAGTAAGATAAAAATAAAATAATGTCAGATGTGTGCAGTAATATTTGAATAATGCATCACTTAGTAGACGTGTGCTGTAGTTGAAATAGTAGATTCATCATTAAAGTATTCTGCTGAATGCAGTGCCATCTATATATGTGTACAGTTGAATATGTTCATATAAATGATTAATCTGCTGGCAAACATAGCCAACTCCATAGTACATCTCATGGAAACCTTAAGCAACAGCACATAGCGGCTTGGAAACCAGAGAGATGCAGAAACTGGAGTTACACACTGAGATAGCGTTCTGCAGATTAATATTTTTGCTTTTTTAAATTTCAATCCAAATTTTATATATATATTACATATATATTCCTAGTAAAAATGTAGAAGGGGGAGACTGAACCAGTTCACTAATGTTAATTTAAAATACATTCATTTACTCATATGATTTATTGCAAATCAACTATAATCTTATGTGGACATTGTGTGTGTGGACATTGTCTTTTTTATGTTTATTAAGGCTGTTCTGCTAATTATATGCAAAAATATATCTGTTCTCTTTTCCACCAGTAGCAGGATGCCTGGCCTCTATGATACCACCTCCTGGCTGCAGCTCCCTCTAGAGGCTTCATGTGTAAGTGCATGTGCCAGCGGACTTTGTCTGGGACTTAATGCACATCTCATATACCAGAACCCTGGAAATGATACAGTCCAAGGTAGGATTGTATATTTTGTTAATTTATTGATTTTATTTTTTTTCTTCCCCTAGAAACACACACACACACACTTCATTTTGTTCTTCATTCCTTAGATCCAATACTGTACTTTATAATACTAAACCCTTCCCACTTGCAAGTGCAAGTCCCTTCCTTTCGGAAACTGTTGTAAGTCTGAATTGAGCGTATTTGTGTACAGATGCATGTGCAGATGGCAAAAATAAAGTTTTTCCAATCTAACCACACAGAAAACATACAGTTGGAAATCAAGACCCGGTCCCTAGTTACAGCTCTGCAAATATAGAATGCACATTATGAGTTATATTTATCAGCAGCCGTTTTAACATGCTCAGTTAAGTTGCCCATGATCCTTGCTGTCTTAAGGCCACCACAATTAGTACATTTATCTCTATAGATCTATATTAAATATCATATAAACATTGTTATTGAACAAGATCATAAAACCAAACCTGTCATGTTCACTAGTAAAGTGAAAATTAATCTTACATTTAATATATATAAAACATAGGTGTTTATTTATGTGTGTAAGTGTTGTTGGAGTACAGGTCCGGTACACATATTAAAACTACTGGTGCCTTGGGTAGTAATTGGCTCTGGGTTTCAGGTTTTATTATTTCCTTTACCATTGATATTTCCAAAAGCATGACACATATTATGCTTCAGTTCTAAATGTTCTAATGAGCAGTACAAATAGGTCCAGATAGGGATGTGGTATCTTATGGAGCATCACAGGGCTGGGTTTTTAACAGCTCACTTGTATGATTAGCGGTGCAGGAAATCACTATTAGCGGTGCAGGAAATCCCTACCTATGTTAATATTTATGTTTTGCAGCCATATTTATATATCTCCTGGAAGAGGGAGAGGTGGTGACAAGTTTTGAGGCTGTGACTGGAAATAGAAGGGTCCAAGGTAAAGTCCAGAGTCAGCTGCGAATGGAGGAATGCTGCTCTAGCTGCGAGTTGGAATCATTACCTTGTCATTGTCCCAATGGTGAGTTCAGTCTTTATACCAGTTATTATAGTCACATTATAAAGGTTTAATGTGAAGGAATGTGCACAAATGTTGTTGACAATAGTTTGCTGTAAACTTGTACAATTTTTCTTGGGCCTGCTTGCTCATTTGGCTTTGTTGTTATGGCCCTGATCCAGAACTCTGCCTTAAAGTCCAATCCATGTGGATCTTCTTTCCGCCAGCTACTTACCTTAATCTCCATGCTTATCCGCAGGCACGCAGATTTATGCATGCGCCCTGCCAGAAAATCGCCCAACTGCCACTAGCAGATTGCAGCAGTTTGACCTTCTTAGTTCTGGAAAAAAATTTATTTTCTATTTCTTTAATAAATAATTGATGAAAAAAATAGCTTTTATCTGCATCATGAATACAGATATGTTTCTACCCTCTAGATGAATACTATATCTTTCAGTAAAGGCATTTAAATAATGGTTGAGTAACATTTATCGTTAAACTATTAATATTACACTTGAATGCCAGTTATCTTTACACTTTCATGTGCAGATTTAAAATCAATTACAACCATTTTAGCACTGCCGGAACTCACATCAACTCACACGCGACCACACGACCAATCACAAGCATTAGCAGTGCCATCACAACCAGCGCGGATGCGTGCATCAGACGACACACAGGCAGCCCGCATGCACCATTTTAATGATTTTGCCGCTGAGACTTTTAAAACTTGGAATATCCATCAAAAAAGGTGCCAGAACTCCGTACCGGTGTGTTTTATGACAAAAATAAGCACTGCATTTTAGTAATATTAAGCAGAAGCATTGTAAACCATAAAATCTGATTTGTAATTTTAGCTTAGAAAAATGTAAAAATGTCCCAGCCATTCTATTTGTAATTACACACAATTGTACTGTATGCAACTCCGAGGGCTCTGTTTACTTAGAGTTTTGTTGTGAACGTAACTTACCGAACCAGTCTCGCTTCTACTAGTACATACTCACCTCTCCGGCGAGGTCTGCGATGATCTGAGAGATGTTCACAGACATTGTTGGTTCTCACAATGAAATGAAGATTGAATGTCCCGACGCATGTGCAGTGGTTGTCTCTTGGGACCTAGAATATTTATAAGCCCTAAAAGGAAAAATCACTGCGCATGCGCCGGGACTTCATTCCATCCTCAGAGATGCGTTATGCCAGTCAGGTAAGTTTAGACTCTTTTTATTTTGCCCACTGGAATCCTCATTGGTGTTCCTTTGTTGATATGATATGATATGATTCCACTGAGCAAAATATATATTTAAGTGTGTGTGATTATTGTTTGTTTTTACTTATAAAAATAAAATTACAGTATATTCATTTTTGGTTTTTATTTACATGCACCTATATTCTATAAGTCTTCTGATAAATATCTTTTTTTTCTCCTCGAATAAAAGCTATTAGGAGGAAAAGGGAGGTATATGGGTAGACAACTGGAGTTCCTTTAATAACAACATCTTGGTTATGGTTACTCTTGGAGTGGAGTAAGAAATTCTGCTCCAACAGTTTGTAAATATTATGAAGTGCCGGCACGCATTCAGAACAATGGTTCAGTGGTGACATGCGAGGTTACCTGCTTACCAGCAGGTGCCAGGGAGTGTTGCTGCTGTGTTGCTAATGGGGCCGATGAAGCAAATGCTCCAGACTGCCCACCAAAAAAAAAAGGTCTGACACAGCAACAAGGTGGACAGCACTGTCCACTGTTGCTACACCTGTGCCCTGGCTGCCATGCTGATTATTCTCTGCCCCTCTGCACAGGAAGAGAGAAAAGCTTTAGTTTCCATCAGCAGCCGGTGGCTGGGGTATATTAAGGATTTATCTGTTAATTTACCTTAGAGATAAGCTGCTGATGGGAAGCTGTGCACGCTTGACTCTTTTAGTCTGCAGAGGTGGGGAGATTCTCTGCTCCTTGAAGCGTTATGATGCCGAAACTCTGGAACAATCTTACAGGAGAAATCAGAAAAAAAGTGCATGCATCAGCATCCAGTATTCAAGGTAAGTTATGTGCTTCTCTCTTCTCCTGCAGGAAGCCCCTGTTTTCTTTTACATTTATTTATGATTAGTTTCATTTATTTAATTCATATAGGTGTATGTCTGCGTTTATATGTATGCATAAACCCGAAAATATTTAAAGACAGCACTCTCCTAATAGAAGGTATCTTTGTTGTGCAACTCTAAGCTTAAGAGCAGTTATTTAATGCACTCACCAGGCATTGGGAACAAAATTTAATATAGCCAATCTGTTATGAAGTATTAATTTTGTTCCAGTTCCTGTTTTGCATTATACATTTCTTCGTATTTATGAAAACAAAACATCATAGGAAATTAGCAATTAGCAACAATCTAAAGGGCATGTTTGTGAAATATTGTTTTAAATATTCCAGTGAAAGTGTAGTACAGTATCTGGAAAATGCTGTGACTGGACAGTGAGGATGTGCAGGGTTTCCAGCACGGGAGTCATTGATCTATGTGGAATAAGAATGCTAGCTATGCATTGTGTCACAGCTAAATGTCGGTAGAAGGTAAACAAATGCTTATGGCTTATTTATATAACACTAGTCCTATTAAGTTTCCTACCACATAGATGCTTATATCTACCATTAGCCAATGAACCTGTTTGAATCGTTTTGTATGTTGGGAGGAAATTGTTGCATCTGGAAATCCCACATAACTGCAGGGACAACATATGTAGGTTAGATCCTTGTTAGTATTAATCACTCCAGTGCTGTGGGGCATGTTGCTGATCATGTGAACTACAGTAGCATTTGTTTTATGACTAAACTTTTTGAAATACAAGGTTGCTACGTGTTTCATTGGTAAAAGGGCTGTTAACATGACATGATATGACATGATTTGTTTTTGTTCCAGTTAATTTTGACTATCCTACTGATCTTTTTTTTTTTTTTTCATTTTCCATGCTTTCAGGACACTTAGTTCTAGACTCAGATACGGCCCATAACGTGTTTGTGCTCAGTGTGGGAGCTGTACACCCCTCTGCAATAGTGAGTGTTAATCTACGGAGCAGCAGAGAGTTGCAGACCCTTCCTGGAGGAGCAGTGCGCGTGACCCTGAACTCAACCCTTGCACCCTTGGCCCCGAATCCAGGGGATTCCAGCGAGCATGGGGGTAGTCTATGTGACGACAGGTTGTGCTTATGGTGATTGTGCGTTCTGTGTACTGGGGCTTGGTGTCATCTGTAATACAAGTTTTTGCTGTTTTATGTGCTTATATTCCTATAATAATATGAATAACATAATATGTTTTAAAGCTTTGACACTGTATTGCAACATTGAACTGAAGGGAAATTTGTGCAGAGAAAGTTGTAAAAATGGGGCCTAGACCACCAATTAATTAAAATATATATTAAAAAAAAGTAACTTAACCTATTATTGTAATCCCATGTGGAACCCTGACATGGAAGAGAAACAACAAGCAGTTCTTAATTGTGAGTTACTGCTGCCCCAAGTCTGTGATGGGCTGGGAAAATAATGCATGGCTATGGTGTGACAGCAAAGTGCCATAATGTGGCTTTGCTTAGCAGAGGATGCTGTTTCCATCTCAAGCCTGAAAAAGTTGTCAACTCCTGACAGTTACACCTTATGCTAAGACTAGAGTGTTTTGCATTGTCTTGACAGAAAAAACTAAGAATTTCTTCTAAAGAGAGTTACAGATTTTCTAATCCTTAATCCTGGATATGAAATTCTATGATAAACATTCCCTCCTCTCTCAAACAAATCGTTTAGCTGAGACAAGTAATTAAGATCTAACTAGGGTAAATATATTTAAATAGTGTTTTGGGACTAAAGGTATTATTATACTTCTGGGGTTTTAAACGTAGGCAATGTACAAAGCATAAAAAAAGTATTCCAAAATCCAAAACAAATTTTTCTTTAGCAAAACCATTTGGCTGCTGTGGTTTTGGTTTTGTGTGCAGTAGTGTATTTGAAGAGGGGTAGTTACTGAGAGCCAGGGAAGGAGCAATAAAAATGTGAGAATCAAATTATTTGTTAACAGGCTTTTTTATAGCGCAATCAGATTCATTAGCGCTTTAGAGAGGATATTTTTACATAAGTCTCTGACCCATTGGAGCTACATTTTAAATTAACTAAGACATGCGTACACGCAGACTAGGGTTAATTTAGTCAGCAGCCAGTTAACCTATCAGCATGTCTTTGGCTCTTGGAAGAAACCCATGCAGACAGAGGCAGAACATACAAACTCCACACAGATAAGGCCCAGTCAGGGAATTGAACTCTTGATCTCCGCACCATGTGACACAAGTCCTGATTGAGCCACTGCCCATTTATTACGCTAATGGAGGATTCTATACTTCTACTCCTTGGCAATTTGGAGTTTCAAATAAGGTACTTAAATTTATTGTGGATTTGGTGATCTTACAGAATGATTTGCAGAGCTGGAAACTTTGGGGGTAGCAGTGTGTTGAGGCTAGATTTACTAAACTGCAGAAAAGGAAAAGTGGAGATGTTATCCATAGCAACCAATGACATCTTGCTTTCCTATTACATATTAGAGACTGTCAGCTAGAGTCTGATTTGGTTTCTGTGGACAGCATCTCCATTTTTCTTTATCCACAGTTTATAAATCTAACCCCAGGGCTTGCATCTCCCAGAACCAAGCATGAAAATAGGATCTTCATTGATCACATTTTACCGCATTGATAAGAGGTGTGCGGATTTAATCTATGGAGCTTGGGAGAGAAAGGAACCACTGGTGTTAAAAAGATTTTCTAGACAGCTTTGTTGACTTGAGGTGCGCTGTCATTTGAGCCAGATCTGGGATTTTTAACATTCTCCATTTAAATTCTTGTGTGAATTGTGCTAATATATAATAGAAATTTACATCAGGATCTCCATGTTTCCCTTCTGTTCAGTTCAGTTGAAGTATATTTGTTGTAAATGTGTATTACACTTTGCGGTGTTCTTGGATTGCAATTTTCTCTTTTCAGCTAACTTCTTGGTAGAACTACATGAACTTAGGAGCTGTTTGTGCATGCTGAAGAATAACAGCTTTATTATTTTCTGCCTTACAGCCCTGCCAGTTGTTTTGGGGGTGTGAGTGGGGCAGGGGGAAGTCCTTGGGTACTGCTGGGAGATTCTCCTCCCCAAATACTGCCCACCACACATTCTAGATCCCTCTCTGCAGCTCTTACGGGCTTGGCTACTAATCCACAACGGTACCGATTTAGCTTCCGTCTGCAGGTTCAAGGACCTTGTCTTTTGGCAGGTATGTTATAATAAATATATATATATAATTATTGAAGGTATCCTGTAGTGATCGAGAAAGGCATACTTGGAGAAAGCAAGGAATTTCTAATTAAGATCATTTCTTTTTGCAGGCATAGAGAGTCCAACTCACGCCCTTCGTGCAGATGCAAGCCCCTTTGCTCTATCAGCCTCCTCTGTGTGGATCAGTCTGGCTGAAGAGTATATGTGTGACCGTGCCCTGGAAATCATTCTGCATCTTAGTGGTAGGTCATGGGGAGCCTACTCCTAGATATTGTGGGCAAGAAATAATCAGCAATGGCCAATGAGCATATGGTTAAAAACAAGAATGGTGGACTCACCTTTACTAGTAAAATGCTATACAAATACATTAGCTGACAGTGGTAAACAATCTGTATGCTGGCTTAAATGGTACCATGGTATCTAGGTCCCTGAAATGTCAGAAATAGGAATTTCCACTGATTTCGTGTTCTGGTGGACGAGGGTTTCAAGATGGCTGCATTTTAATAGCACTTTGTGCTGCCAACTTTTATTTATGTTTATTCGCTAATCCCCAGCCTTAATCACTGGCAGCTTAACATTGACCCTTTCTGATGTAGCTTCATCATTGGCTGCAGGTGCCTCTGCATTCCTCCATGGAGTCTTGCCCCGGCTTCTGGTGTCATAATTATTGCAGGTGAGGGCAGCACAGCCTTAAGAGGATAACGATACCTGTCTGAGCACGCCTTGGCTGCCACACGTCCAACCTTGTGGCCTGTGCATTATTTCAACTATATGCAGCTCTGATTGCTACCATTGGGAGCCTGTCACTCTAGCTCTTAGGTGACCATCAGCTCTGTGTAGCCAGTACCAGTTCGGTGAATTTGGCTGCAACATCATAAGGTTTCTGAAATCCTCCTCTCGCCAGCAGATAATGGAGAGTAGCATGCTGTGGATTGTCTTCACCTCTCATTGCATTGTGTGGGAATCATGTTGTTTGAGGAGAGGTACACAGCAAATTCTTGCCTGCATTCACTTTGGAGGTGCATTGTGTGTTTCCAGCACCTGCTTTAGCCAATGAGCGTTCAGGCACAGCCTTGGGGGGTGATTGTGGTCCTCCCCTCCACCACAGATTCTAAAGTACAGCAGCATTGGATAACCGCTGCACTTCTTGTCTCAGAGTGTGGATCATGTGCTGAGAGGACAGAGCACGACTACCTTCTGTCTACACCCAACTCAGGTGCACTGAGTGACCAGCGCTTATTCCAGTACCAACAGTAGTCTGCTGTGTGGTCAGAGCCTCTTTGCTCACTTTTCTCTTCTGCAATCTTGTATTGGCCCTGAATCTCCAGTCTCTGATAGGTATTCCTCAAATTGAACAAGCTCAGTCTGGGCCAAGAATGTGGGAATACATATAGTCCTGCTAACCCAGTTATTGCTCATTTCTTTGACTACAGAATTAAGGAGAAGGTTGCATCCGCTTATAGACACATGCAACAATTGATTGTCAAAAATAATAAAATCCTGATATTTCAGGACTATTCTGTGGTGTTTTTTCACATAAACATTAAGAATTTTCTCCCCTATGAAAATTTCTGGCAAATAATAGTAAATGGTTTGCTCTCCTATTTCCAGCTAATCTACAAATTGTAGAGAACGGCCAAACCCTTATCTTTGATAACCCAGCGGCACCTAGATGCCACCTGGAAATGGTTACTCCGCCCCCCATCTAGCTCGTCACCATAATCCACAAGTTCACCCTATACATGATATGTACACAACCCATTCCCACCCACCCCCTGCTGTTCATGTTATTACTTATACTTTCTGCAGTGTTCTTTGTTAGTGTACTCTGGTATGTTGAGTCAACACTCTTAATGTTTTGGTTTTTAAAAAACTGTTGAAGTTTTATTGTATTCGTTGGCACTGTAATCTTCTTCTATATAGGTGAACCATCCTTACTTTTTTTTTTGTGTGTGTTTTTGTTTTTTTTAAGTCGGAACCTATGTGCCCTCAACCTTTTTGGCAAAATCAATATATTTCATCTTCACCTGTTTTACTAAACAGAATATTTGCCTCCTTAAGATCCAACATACTGCTAGGGGAAGGTTGGCCAGCCACGCCACTTTGCATTTTACAATTGCTTCCTGGAATGTGGAGTTTTGATCAGGTGTAAAATAGTTGGTACTTATCTTAGAAAGTCAGGGATAGACGTTGCTTTTCTACAGGAGGCTCATTGCAGAGAGGGAGAGTTATCTACACTTAAGGATGCATGGGTGAGTAAATTATTATCGCTTATTTGTATAGCACCACAAATTGTCTGCTGTGCCTAAATGTTCTCTGTAAAGCACAGCAGACTATTTGTGGTGCTATACAAATAAGCGATGATAATAATTTACCCATACCAGTATGTCTTTTGCCGTGTGGGAGGAAAACCCATGCAGACACTTATAAAACATACAAACTCCACACAAATAAGGTCTACCTCAGGAATTGAACTCATGACCTCAGCACTGTGAGAGACCGCGTTCTACTCATACAAGTGCAAACCCAATGATGTTACCCATCAAGACTACAGAGACCTTGGGCCAGATTTACTAAGCTGCGGGGTTGGGAAAGTGGAGATGTTGCCCATAGCAACCAATCAGATTCTACTCTCTCTTTTCTATTACATACTAGAAAATATCAGCTAGAATCTGATTGGTTGCTATGGGCAACATCACTTTTTCAAACCCGCAGCTTAGTAAATCTGGCCCTTTTACTGGAAAGCTACCTTACCTCTCAAGCTTCCTCTCCCCTGACCAAATCGGAAGACCTCCTAGAAGCATTCTATAATTATTACAATAAACTATTTTCTAGCACACCACCAAGACCCCTCCTAATAGATAAACTCCTCTCCCTACCCTTACTTTATCACAACAGGAAATACTAGACTCAGACATAATGTAAAGTGGAGGCAACTATCACCTGCTTATGTATACAAGAGGCCCCAGGACCAGACGGATTCTCCTCAGAATAAAAAAAATATCTTCAGGTTGAACTTAAACCCCCATTACTGGAACTTTTCTGCATTATTCACCATACTAACCCTTTCTACCCCACCTTTAATGAGGCCCACATGATCCCTATCCCTAAACCGAGAAAGGATCCGCTCTTAGCCTCCTCTTAGCGCCTGATTATTCTAGTCAACCTGGACTTTAAACTACTTGCAAAGATCTTGGCAAATAGATTGCAGATGATCCTTTTCTCCCTCCATACCAGTTATTAGTTGGGGGTTGTCCTGGGACCCAACTCCATTAAAACAATCTGTCTCACCTAGCTGGTCATACCTTCTTGAGATGTTAACACATCAGGAGTTAGGTGGTGACTTCATTGCTCTAATCATATATCTTTATATGGCCCAATCCACTTCACTGCTTATTAATGGTTTGAAGAGCAGTAAGATGGGCGTGGCCAGAGGAACCAGACTAGGTTGTCCCCTATCCCCCCTTTTTCTTAATATATCAATTAATCTATTGGTTAGGTATTGCAAAACTGGTAGCAGCTAGAGGGGGTAAAAACTGGAGGAGGAGATCAAGTTGTCTGCCCTTGCAGATGACATCATGCTATTCCTGGTTAATCCACAAACCTCTTTGCAACCCCCTGAAACTTAAGTCTAATACCCAAGCCATTTTGAAGGCTGAGACAGAAGTGAAAAGTTGGAGTCGATTATGCTTTTGTTATATTGGGAGAATTAACCTCTTGAAAATGGATACTTTCTCTGTCTTCTTTTGTATGGGGCAGTAAATAAAAAATTTTTTAAAAAGCGCAAATTGGTCTGATAAAACTACAGCAGGGGACTCAATGTCCACAATATCACTCTTAATAATCAGTCGGCTAAATTCACACATTTAATGGACTTGCTACAGGATCTATACCAACACTCCCCTGGAGGAAAACTGTGAATGACATGTCTCTGCCTGCTTTCATTCACCTA
>WWET01003435.1:30455-47403 GCA_011038615.1 Limnodynastes dumerilii
ACATATTACACTGTACACATCATGATTATACTCACACCCCCCTAATCCTAATAAATATACTCTCCTCACATACTACACTGTACACATCACATATTACTCACACCCCCCCTAATCCTAATATATATACTCCCCTCACATATTACACTGTACACATCATGATTATACTCACACTCCCTGCCATTCCTAATAAATATACTCCCCTCACATATTACACTGTACACATCATGATTATACTCACACCCCCCTAATCCTAATATATATACTCCCCTCACATATTACACTGTACACATCATGATTATAAACGTCCCATGCGTGATGGGTGGGACCTTACCGTGTCCCTCCCACATAGGTTTAAACCAATAACTTACATAATGATAAAACACACTGACAACGATTGTTGGGAAGTGAATTTATTAACTAGGATGGAAAACTTGGATAAGCCAAGTATGAAATTGATGGGGGCCAAGAAAGCAGGTGATGTGCTTAATTATGCAACGCATAATAACAAACATAAATACTCAGAACAAGAACATATCAAAAAATGCATCATGGTAATCAATAACTTTAAATTCTTATCTAAACCGACTTACCGATACTGGCCACTGAAATATAATAGCATATATATAACAATAAGATCAGGTACGGTATTTCACTTAAGCACCACGCGGGACCGTCCATATGAACGTGTCCACAACCTGAAAACAACCATGAACAAACAACTTTTGATTCATATCAAATCAAAAGGGATTACCACTTGTAATCCTAATTGCAGACAAAACTGCCGTAGAACAACACAACAAACATAGGTAAATAAACCAACTACTACCAACATAGTGTAACATTAAACCTGCTTTTTGCCAAGCTGGTCCTTAATGACCAGCACACTGCCACCATCATCTAAACCAAACCACCTCTCACTCCAGGAGAAGAAAGAGGCAGACCCAAGGCTTCCCAGGGATTTTATTCTACCCAGAGGCCCAACTCCTCCCACCCCAAAAGGACCAATGCGAGGACGCAACAAGGTTAGTGACACTCTCAGGCCCACCCCCACGCTGGGAGTTTATCCTTGCTCGGGCCAAATGCTTTAACCCTCCGCTTTCCAATTTTACTGAATGAAGATTGAATAAATCCACAGGTTAGACAGATGTTCTTATTACACCTAAAACAGTCAATAATAGTCTCAGTTATTTCTCAAATTACTTCCTCCCCCATTTGATTCATCCTTTTTTCTAAAAATCACTTGTCTAGGCACCAAGTTATTTTTCAAGTTCTTACCCTTTTTGAAAATAATTTCAGGTTTTGAATCAAGAAAAGGGCGTAAAATTTCATCTTGTTGTAACAGGTAGAAATTATCATTTAGAATTTGTTTTACATGGTTAGATTTATTATTGAACTTAGAAATAAGCAAAATATTATTCTCAGTAAAACCCTATTTAGAATGATTATTTAACTTCTGAGGAATAAGGAGACTAGCTCTATCGAGTTTTGAGGCAGCAGTAAGTAAATGAAAGGGATATCTCCTTCTCTTGAAATTGTCTAACATAATAACAGCCTGTGTAAAAAAAAGTCCTTAATAGGGCTGCAATTTCTTCGAAGTCGAACCAACTGTCCATATGGTACTGTATATGACTCTACCATAGTCTACAATGACTAGTCTGATAGTGAAGATAGTTGTTTGCATCAGTTGGTTTAGAATAATTAGTAGAGATGATACAGTTAGAAGTGGATGAAAGGGTGACATCCAAATAATTAATAACAAAAAAGTGAAACTGAAATGTGAAATTTAAATTAAAAGAATTCTGTCAGGTCTAATGACAGAATCACGAGGAAGCAAAGGCAATTATTTATTGATGAAAAGTTCAGACAGGTAAAACTGGAGCAGTGGTAAGGGTGTAACTGAAGTCCACAGATATGGCCAGGATGAAAGTAACACAGAGTCCATGGGGAATGGGGGTGACAAAGATTACCGGAATGCTGGAAAAGGGGTGTGGGGCTCCAGTCCGAATGGCTGATTTTCAAATTGGCCATTCCTCCCCAGCCAGTTGCGAACTGGCTGGGATTTCAATTACATATTACATATGCCTCAAGGAGGCATTGCAATCGATCCATGGAGCACCGAGCTTTCAGTCCTACAAAAAGTGTAAAAAAAAAAAAAGCCACTACTTCCCCTAATTCTTACCCTAACCTTCCCCTCTTACCCACCATCTCCCGCAGCCTGACCCTAACCCTTCCACCCCTGAAGCCTGACTCTAACCCTCCCTCCCCTGCAGCCTGTCCCTAACCCTCTCACCTCTGCAGCCTGACCCTAACCCTCCCTCCCCTACAGCCTGACCCTGACCCCGAAGAAACAGTTGTCTTATCTTTCCCCTCGGTCCAGAGAACGGCGGTGGAGGTGAGACGGAGTGTTCTCTTCTTTCCAAAAGTGAATGGGTGAGTATGTTGAACGGCATACTCACTGATTCATAAAAAAAATGTCAAAAAGTCTAAGTGTTGGAAAAAGGGACATTTGAAAAGTAACTTTCGAATATCCGTTTTTTGGAAGACAGACTTTCTAGCCAGAAATTGCAACCGCTGGAAAAGAAGGTGACTGGTGTCTATGGTAGGTGCTGAAAGCTCTGGATTGCTGGAGTGCTTGGAGAGTGCTTGGGGAGTAGTGGAGACAAAGGCATACACTGTGCAGGAGACAGACTGGAGCCACTGACACTTGTAGTGCAGATGAGCTGTGGAGATGAGTGCATACACTGTGCAGGAAACAAATTAGAGTAGTGGAACCGGAGGTACAAAGATGGAGACAGCAATAAAACAGGCACAGAGACCAGGGGGGTGGAACACAGGAGCTGAAAACATCCAGGGCAAATGACAACCGGGGTTGAAGACATCAATGAACCAGCACAGACTAGAGGGAGGGACTGGTTTTTATTGAAAACCCACAGGTGTCAGATAATGTGCTGAAATTAGCTCAGGAGTTCAGGTGTAGTAATCAAGAAGTCTTGAGGCAGTCATGACAAATTCCTATTAAGCTCCAACACAAAAGATTGAGCCAAAACCAAATCACCATCCCAAATAAAAAAACAAGTAATCGGTATAGCATTTATAGAGCACTAGCTTGGCTAAATAGAGGCTCCGACTAATGTACTACTCCTCAAAGAGGCCCATATATAAATTGGCGAAGCTCAGCACAAACCTACTGCCCATCGTTGTACCAACGAACTGTAAAAACAGAGTAGAATCAAATAAAAAATAATAGTGCGTCAAAATAAAAGAACCTTCTTTTGGTGACAAGTCCTGGTCACGATCTAAAAAATATTGTACAGCTGAAATACCTTGTTTATCCAGGATATCGATGTAGAGCACTCGAACGTCCAAAGTAAGGAACGCATATGAAGGGTGCCACTCAGTATCCCGTATTAAATTTAAAAGGTGCATAGTGTCTCTAAGATAAGAATCCAAAGACACAACATATTTTAGCAATTTAGAATCCACATATGCAGATAAAGTAGAAGTTAAAGACTGGTCATCCAAAATAATCGGGTGCCCAGGTGTTTCTGACATGGACTTGAGCACCACCTAAAAAATAGGAATTAAAGGATATTGTGGAAAAAGAAAATCAAAAGTGTCTTTGGATATCACCCCCTCCTCCACAACCTTATCCAATAGACCATGAAGTTCAGAGCTAAACTATTTGGTGGCATCTGTATTGAGTTGAATATAAAACGTAGTGTCCGAGAGCTGTCTCATGGCCTCCCTATGATAATAATTGAAATCCATGACAACAACACCAGCTGCTCTGATAACTCTGGTAGACTCTTTAGAAGGTTCTCTCAGAGCTTATATTTCCTATTTGTCAAATTAGCTGACTTCATTGCAAATTCTGAATCTGTAGTAAAAAGTTTTCTAAAATTATTAAGAGTAGCATTATAAAAGGTCTGAATAGCTGAACTTTTTTCAGTATGGGGAAAAAAATTAGATGGTACTTTAAATTTATTACCACTATTCCCATCTCTATTAGCGATGTCAAGACACCCTAAGGATTGCATATCGAAAATGAGGATAAGGTCGGATGGGGAACCAACTAAATCATTAGTGGTAGCACCCACCAAAGACAAATTTTCAGAATCTTGTAAACACTTTCTCCCGTAAATATTAAGAAAAATACGGGTCAAGGATGTGCTCTTTTTATTCAAAGTTTTTGAAGCAAAAAAAAACGTCTTCTACAAAGACACCTAATGTCTTTATTAAGTTTCATGTAGAGATCAAAAATATTTGGTTTAGTATCCGAGGCAAAAGTTAGCCCCTAAAAGTTTAATTTGGGTTTTAGTCAATTGCTTAGAAGAAATATTTATCAACCCCTTACTGCTTAATGAAGTTTTCTCTATAGTGTTCTCTGTTTTCTTGGAGACCTTTCCATCCCCTCATTTACCTCTGGTTTCATTTGTCTTTAGGACAAATTCTGACAGCTGTTGTCCTGTGCACTGTGATGTGGTGATCTACCCTGATCCCTCCCAAAAAAAGAATTAATATCAAGTTGTTTTCTCCTCGCCCCCAAAGCATATTTATTTATTGTTTTTTCTCGATTAGGAATCTTAAGGTTTATCATGGAGGATTGCTGACATTTTAGGCCCCTAAGCATCTTCAAATTGGGTATTAATAAGATGTGAATATAAGGGTTTTCAACTTAAATTTACAGGAAGAGGAGGAGGGGGGATTTTTAAAGGTCTTTTTATTATTATTTTTCTGAGTTTTTGGTTTAAACATGCGACCTGTTTCATAATCCACAAGGTCACGTTTAAATTTATTCACTTTCTTCTCCATTACAATTCTTTCAAAATTATTAGTTATCTTTATCATACATTCTTCCCTTTCAATGAAACTATGATTGTCTTTAAATCATTTTTAACCTATCAATCTCCTCCACTATTTTCTTAGTTTTTTTTCTCCCTATATTCCACCAATAAGCCCAGCCCAGTGGGGCTGGAGGCATATGATGGGGAATGCTGAGGGGGCTGGAGGCAAATTATGGGGAATACTGGGGGCTGCAGAGACATGATGGGGGTACTGGGGGGCTGGAGAGACATGATGGAAATAATGGAGGCCTGGGGGCTGTTAAAACATATGATGGGGACAGGGGTGGGCTGAAGGCACATGATGGGGAATAATAGGGAGGCTGGAGGCACATGATGGGGGATACTGGGGGGCTTGGGTACATGATAGGGGTTACTGGAAGTTGCAGAGACATGATGGGGGTACTGGGGGGCTGGAGAGACATGATGGAAATAATGGAGGCCTGGGGGCTGTTAAAACATATGATGGGGACAGGGGTGGGCTGAAGGCACATGATGGGGAATAATAGGGAGGCTGGAGGCACATGATGGGGGATACTGGGGGGCTTGGGTACATGATAGGGGTTACTGGAAGTTGCAGAGACATGATGGGGGTACTGGGGGGCTGGAGAGACATGATGGAAATAATGGAGGCCTGGGGGCTGTTAAAACATATGATGGGGACAGGGGTGGGCTGAAGGCACATGATGGGGAATAATAGGGAGGCTGGAGGCACATGATGGGGGATACTGGGGGGCTTGGGTACATGATAGGGGTTACTGGAAGTTGCAGAGACATGATGGGGGTACTGGGGGGCTGGAGAGACATGATGGAAATAATGGAGGGCTGGAGACACATGATGGAGGATAATGGATGGTTGGAATCGCATGATGGGGGATATTTTTTCCTGTCATATTGACGGGCCTTTGACTAGTAATAATAATGATAATAATAAACTTGTATCTGTTGTTATAGCCATATTCAGTAAGCATATTTTTCCTAAAGACTATCGCATTGATACTATTTTTAAGATACTATCATATGCTTATTAGGACAATACAAAAAGTCTAAATTGCCTCTTTCTTGTTATTTTCTGAAGTGATTTTCAGAATGTGTTTTAGATTGTATGCTATAATTTTATACCTACTCTCATAGAGGATCATTTAAAATATTTATTCCATCTGTTTTTAAATATGTAAAATTCTATTGTATTTATTTATTTTGCATTCAAATGGCGTTTAATAAGGTTAACACTACAGACTATCTTAATACACATGTAACTATAAAGGCTATTTAAGTTTCATGACAGTTTGTTTAGTAAGCTTCTGTGTTATCTGAAAGGTCAATACACTGAAACATCAATGTTATTTTAGGATAAACAACCGAAAGCATTTACTAACATCAGGGTGCTGACTGTTCAGAAATCATGAAAGCATTGGGGCAGATCCAGAACTACGCATTTCCGTGAATTTACGTGTGGCGGAGACGTAAATTCGCAGATTTGTACGCACTGCGCATGCACACCACAGAAAATACGCACATTTACGTAGCGTATTTTAGAACATATGGATGAATCACGTATTTCACACGTAAATACTTACGTGTGGGCGTGCCAAATTTACGTTAGTGAACAATACGTGCGTTTTACGTGAACTAGGCGGGGGGTGGTATTTAAAGTGTACAGTATGGGCGTGCTAAGCTGCGTACGTTCGCGTAGTCAGTGCGCCCGTTAGTGGACGTATGCTGTTACGTTAGGAAAAGTTAAGGTAGAGTTTGGGTCGCGTAATTTGAAAAAATACGTCTGTGCAAGGGGTGTGCTGTGGGGAGTGTAGCGACCTTACGTGTACGAAAATACGCACCGCGAAAATACGTACGCACACACGTAGGTAGATCCAAAACTACGTGTGTGCGTACGTATTTTAGCGGTGCATATTTTCGTACACGTAAGGACGCTACACTCCCCAATGCACACCCCTTGCACGGACGTATTTTTTTTAAATACCACCCCCCGCCTAGTTCACGTAAAACGCACGTATTGTTCACTAACGTAAATTTGGCACGCCCACGCGTAAGTATTTACATGTGAAATACGTGATTCATCCATACGTTCTAAAATACAATACGTGAATGTGCGTATTTTCTCTGGTGCGCATGCGCAGTGCGTACAAATCTGCGAATTTACGTCTCCGCCACACGTAAATTCGCGGAAATGCGTAGTTCTGGATCTGCCCCATTGTGGTTAATATTAAGAGAATAATTTACATGCGCTTTGAGCTTTTATTTATTGGCATTTCTATAATGGGTTCAGGGTGCGCAGAGCAAACAGTCTTCAAAAAAAGGGTTGCTCATGGCACCCACCCTGCTTGACTGGCTGCAGGGAAGCATAGAGGATCTTCCTGGCAGGGGCAGAACTAACATTGGTGCAACAGGTGCAATGGCACCGGGGCCCATGCTGATACAAGGCCCACAGCCGTCATCACCGCACCGCCAAAGCTCCCCACCGGGTTACCTGGGACTAGTGAGTCATGGGCCTAGGTGCAAATATATACTTTACCCCCCCACCACCACCACCATGACTTAAAGGACATTTTATTCCTGCTTTCTCTGTATAAGTCTATTATTTGTGTAATAACTATTTGGGATTTATATAATAAGAATAGGTACCAATATTTTAATAAGCTATGATAATATTGGTGACTATTTTTCTTATATTATTTGTGGTAATTACACAATTGCTAGTGTTTTTACGTTTCGTCAAATATTAAACAATAAGGGAGGGTGCTGCAGATGCCACTCTCCCTGGCAGGAATATAATCAACAAAATTAATTGGGAAAAATTACTAATAAATTGTAAAAGAAAACAGACGTACCTGCACTTATCTTGCAAGAGGAGAGGATTTAGTGTTCAAAAAAGCCTCTCCTGTTATTTCTTGCTGGTCCCATTGCTCTGTTGATCTGCTGCTGTGATCTTCTTTTTATACAGTCACTCTGGGTCAGATGGAGCATGGCAGAGTGCCAGAGTAACGTTATGATGTTGTGTGGGGGTGCCCTGTGGAGAACAGGGGCAAACACAATTTTAAAAAAATAAATAAAAGTGGGATATATTAGAAGTCTGGACATGGAACACTATATAAATTATATAGGGGCTATATAATGGGGCTGGGAATGGACCATACTATATATGTATAGCCTTGTATATCCTTGTAAGCACTTTGGACCTGATTCAGAATTAAGAAAGTGCTTAAAATAAGAGAGGAAAGTCACTCCTGGGCTAAACCATGTTGATTGCAGGGGAGTCATATTTCATCAGTTACAAACAGTATTAGAGTTGAGAGGTGATGTTTTCTATCCCAAGTCTAAATAACAGTGTGATAGTAATGCTTGTCAGTATCTGTGTGCAGTAAACAATTTAAAGATATATCCCTGCATACAAAGTATACAAATAACTTGACTCCCCCTGCAATCAACATGGTTTAGCCCAATAGTAATTTTCCTTTCTTAATTTCAAGCTCTGAATCAGGTCCATATATCGTAGACACGGACAATAAAAAGGAAAATTAAGTAGATAACTCAAGGGTATCTGATAAGAAAGGTAAGTCTTTGAACTAGAAAGGCATTAAACATGAAAGCAAGGTGAAACTGTAAACACTGTTTGTAATAGTCCAAAATATGTGATCCTTATAACTCTTCACTAATAAATAGTGGTTCAAAGAGCAGAAAGATACAATAGGTCAATTCTTAAATAGCTCCTTATAGATAAATGTGTTCTTGAATATGAGTCAAACGAGTAACCACATGATTCCACCACTCTTTTCCAATAAATGGGATCACTTACAGTTCAGATGAGCTAGATGAACAGTCAGATCAACAAAAGTAGCAGCAAATATAGTTGTCCAAGTGTTATAAGTAGTTATAAGTAGTAAAATTTTTCAAGGAGAAGTGGACTTTATTACCAATTCCGGAGATCTGTCTCTCCGGGATGGTCTGGCCTCTTTTCAGTCACTAAGGACCATATTCACACTTAAGAATGAGTTAGGTGCGAATAGAACCGCGCCTATCTCACCCATCCTGCCCCTAACCCGCTCCCCATTTTTTAGGAACCTTATGGCACTTAAGAGTGCCATAGGGCTTCCTTTAGCAACCATTTGTATTTTCCTTCTTAAGAAGGAAAATACACACAGAGAGACCCTCCCCTCACCCGGTGCTGCAGGTGATGAATGACCACTACAGACTCAATATATCCTGCCATGTTTCGTATCACTTGGATTCGTTCTCAAGGCAATAAGGAATACATTGGAAAAGGAAGTTATTTATAACAGTTGGTAATCATTGGGCCAATAGTGAAAAAAGATAATGCAGAGCCAGCGCAGGTCCCCACTATGGAGACTGCCAGCACTCATACAGGAGTCCTGTATGAGCGCTGGCAGTCTCCATAACGGAGAGGCCACGCCGGCTCTGCATGCACACACAGAGCCGGGGCCCATTGAGAAAATTATCTCCATGGGCCTGGTGCCGTGCACCGCTTGCATCGCCAGTAGTTCCGCCTCTGCCTGGGATATCATCAGGGTCAAAGCATATTTTTTGCACCCGGACCCACAACCCGCTAGTTCCACCTATGTTTCCTGTCCACTATGATTGAAGGTTAAAAACAGCCAGAGCACCAAAGCAGCATCCCCTCTCAGTCTCTCAGCTGCTGGTCATACAGGTTTCAGACTGTTGGAGTCAACCACCAATCACAATGCAAGCAGGTGAAAGTCCATTAGGCACGTAATTGTGAATCGCACTTTGTGACATACGTGTGGAGGGGCGTGTTTGAAATCCGTACTAACAAACTTACATTAAAGTGGGTGGGGGGAGGCATTTAAATGACCATTTGATTTTATTATAGGCACGTAAAATCCACACTTATAGATAAGGGTGCTCTAAGGACTCATAAGTCACTGACAACCCGTCCGTGTGAGGGGAGTGTCATGGGTGTTGCCTTGCAACATTAATGCGTATAATTGCGTACCTTTAACTGAAGGGATTAAAGGGCTGGATAACAGTTAGAGAGAAGGGATAAAACAGGAAAAGAGAGAAGGCAGAATCTTGCCACTGGACTGCGACCGGATCTGCGATGTTGCGCACCCTTATCACATTATTATTTCTATTGTCTTGGTTAGTTCTCGGGTTTAAAGTTATGTTTAAAGTGTTTAATGTTTACCTGGGTTTTTGTTGAATGTATACAAATGGCATTAGCAGTTTTATACAGTGTTAAATTGTGTGTATGGTTCAGCAAAGTTGGCGTTTTTGTGTGGCATTGCTTGCGCACATTTTGTTAGGTTTTACCATAGTTGCAGACTCTCCCGCAAATGTCTAAAAGACTACTGAAATTTGGGCATTATTCCTGGAGTCCTGAGAGAGCAGAAAAATCTTCTCAATTTGATCTTGAGGCTGTAATTTAATGCAAATCCCAACCTTCATGCTTTGCTTTTCCTCTTTTCCAATGGTGCTATTTAGAGTATTACTAGGGATTGGCAGAGCTTGATGACATATTTGTGACATCAATACTGCTAGACGGGGCGAATCTTCGAGAAGTGATTTGTAAAAATCATGTCCCATCTTCATATTGCCGTCTCTGAGATCTTCTGGAAGAGAGAAAGTAAAGTCGGCAACAATAAGTTTCACCTCAGTGGGTGGGCCTCAGATGGTTTAATTTTCATTTATTGAGTTATTGAGCTCATTTGTAACTGTTGTCACTACACATTGCTTTTTTATGCCACCAAGTGAAAATTATCATTATTGCATGAAAATGAGGTTTTTCATATATACAAATTATAGATCGCCATGGAAAACTGCAGTTTCCAAGGCTATCCATGTAAATATCGGTTGTCTACACCGGTCCATTTTCAGAGTGAGTCAGTGCTTGGTTATATTTACAAAATGCCAGAGTGGAGTTTTACACTCCACTCCCGGTGTAAAAGTAACGCCATTTCAGGATAATAATAACTGGAATAATTCAAGTGATCTCCCCTTATTTTTCCCTTTCCCTCACTCTAATAGCTGTTATTAGGGGGAGGAAGAGGTGGTCGTGTATGGGAAGACCGCTGAAATAAACATACATATGTAATTAAAAAAATAAAGAAATAAAAATGCTTTTATTTTATTTTTTAGCTTAAAAACTAAATTAATACATTTCTATTATTAATAGTAAACAAATAAAAAAAATGTTTTAAACTTACCTGTCCGGAGGATGAGTCTGGCTCTGAACATTTCCAAGTCCTGATATGAACAAACTACACATGCGCAGTGTTTTTAGTGACTTGACATTTTCAGTCCTGCAAAGGAGTCACTGCACATGCGCAGGACTTCATTCATACATTGTATGAATGAAACATCCTGCAATGACCTTACAGATCATCGTGGGACCTCGCCAGAGGAGTAAGTGAGAACAGATCAAAAATGTTATGGTAGGTTAGTTCTGTCGGATGTCCGTGGGACCATGGGAGTGGTAACCAAAGTGCAGGCACGGGAGCATGGATACAGCACTGATTGCTGCATTTGCGATCCACAGCAGAATCTGATATTAGGATATGATTCACCGTGTATATATATATATATATATATATATATATATATATATATACAAATCAGGTGAACGGTGTAGGAATTACAACGATTTCTATATGAGCCTCCAACATTTTAAGGGACCAAAAGTAATGGGACGATCGACTCAAATCCTATTTCATGGACAGGTGTGGACTATTCCCTCATTATTTCATCATCAATTAAGCAGGTAAAAGGTCTGGAGTGGATTCTAGGTGTAACATTTGCACCTGGAACCTGTTGCTGTCGATGCAAAAAGCTGTCTTGTTTGTTTTATTTCTTCTTCTTTTTCAATTTTTTTCTGGCAATTACTTTTATTTAAAAATGTAGATGGACAAGACATGGGGGAAAGGGGTGCAAAAACCAAATTATCTCTCCCCTCCCCCACAACCTAAAACCGTGCTGAGATCTCTGTGTGACGGTACATACTATGTTAGATCTGGGCCTGACACACACTGCAAGACCATGTTGCATGCAAAGGTTGCAGTTCAAGGGCCAGATTTACTAAGCTGTGGGAAAGAAAAAGTGGAGATGTTGCCCATAGCAACCAATCGAATTCTAGCTCTCACTTTCCTATTACATACTAGAGAATGTTAGCTAGAATCTGGTTGGTTGCTATGGGCAACATCTCCACTTTCCCTTCCCCGCAGCTTAGTAAGTCTTGCCCTTAGACTGCCTTGTTATGTGTTTTCTATGTGCTTACGGTATATAATATTATATAATATAATACATATATCTGTACTTGTTTATTATTGCGGCCCCCGTCGCTACGCTATTGGCGCATAATAAATCGTATTAAATATATTATTATATTATAATTATATTATACATATTAAATCGTATAAATCATCGTAAACCGACGCCGTCCAGCAGGGGGCCGCAATAATAAACAAGTACCCATATATCACCTACATTATATTATAATAGTTCATTTGCACCTCTTACATTGAAAGATGGTTTGTCACGGAATATTAAACAAATTAATGAATGCTAAACTAAAGACATGAGATGAAAAATCAAACAGTAAAATGAAATTAAAATAATTCAGTGAATAAAAATAATAAATAATCAAATAAATAAAATAAAATCGGAATTGGTAGCAAAGTAAAAAAAAATTATAAATAAGAAAAACAGTGATTCACAAAATTAAACAAAAATGTTTTGAAGGCAATGGGTAGGAACAAGGATAGAAACCTCATTCAGCCTTCTAAATCACACAGTCATGGATTGAAAAGGATATATAAAATGAAATGCAATAAAGTGGATTTCTAAGTGAAGCAAAGTCCCAGTCTATATTTAATTCAGCAGTAGAATGGAAGTAGTGAGTGGTAACTAGTATATAATGAAGTTCATAACAAAAGTTCTTGGTAGTAAAGTCTTCTTCAAATATGACCCAAAGTTTAAAATAAGAATCACTCACAATCTGGGACCACAGTGTTCGTGTGCAGTAGTTGAAAGTCTTGGAAACCGAAGGGACGCTGTAATAATGGTCTCCGCCGTGTGTGGACAGTCAGCGCTGATGGTTGTCACGGAAACCAGTACACAAAATCTCTGGCAGCGTCGGAAGGGGAATCCCCGCTCCCCGCTGGGCTCCGGCTTTCTCGTATAGCAATTTACAGGCAGACGCTCCGAATATAGAGAAAAAGGATTTATTAAGTAAAATAAATAAGTAAAAATACAAAGAGGAGATATAAAACTGCACTAGAAACCCACCAGTTGCAGAACCGTTGACTCTGGATGACAAGAACCCGGGTTAAATAACAGAGGGACGGAAAATCAACACGGTGGATCACCCAGATGCAGATCAAAGCAACAGGCACCCCGCCGACGCGTTTCAAACCAGTTGTGGTTCTTTTTCAAGGCAAATGACAATTGACAAGGCAAAGGCAATTTGCTACCAATTCCGATTTTATTTTATTTATTTGATTATTTATTATTTTTATTCACTGAATTATTTTAATTTCATTTTACTGTTTGATTTTTCATCTCATGTCTTTAGTTTAGCATTCATTAATTTGTTTAATTACAATTCACTCCCATCACTGTGTAGTTTATAATATTAGAGTTCAGTAAGTAGGGAGCTTGCCCGATTGGTTGCCCCTAGAGACCACTCCAAATCATCACCCCTTTTTTAATATTATATTTATTTAGCATATATATTAGGTTTTAGTCTAGCGCTCACAAGCCATTTTCAACCTCTCTTACTTGTGTTTTTCGTAGGGAATTGGTGGTATCCCTAGACAGGTTTGAGCTGCTCACTAGGTTATAGCCCCGTATCTATATTAGAGCGCCCTTGTCCCCCATCACAACTACATATATGCCAATGGAACTGGTTCCCTTGTATTTATTGATGATGTGATTGCTGACAAAAGCAGCAGGATGAATTATAAAGTGTTTCAGGCAATATTATTTGCTCATATTTAGTCAAATGCTTCATAACTCATTGGAAGGTACTTCACAGTGCAGATGGACAATGACATGAAGCATACTGCAAAAGCAACCAAAGAGTTTTTTAAGGCTAAAAAGTGGAATGTTATGCAATGGCCAAGTCAATCAACTGACCTGAATCCGATTGAGCATGCACTTCACTTGATGAAGACAAAACTGAAGGGAAAATGCCCCAAGAACAAGCAGGAACTGAAGGCATTTGCAGTAGAGGCCCGGCAGAGCATCACCAGGGATGAAATCCAGCGTCTAGTGATGTCTATGCATTCCAGACTTGAGGCTGTAATTGACTGCAAAGGATTTGCAACAAAGTATTAAAAAGTGAAAGTTTGATTTAGGATTGTTTAGTTTGTCCCATTACTTTTGGTTCCTTAAAAAGAGGGAGTGGCACAAACTGTTGTCATTCCTACACCGTTCACCTGAGTTGGATGTAAATACCCTCAAATTAAAGCTGAAAGTGTGCAGTTAAAGGACATCTTGTTTGTTTAATTTCAAATCCATTGTGGTGGTGTATAAAGTCCAAAATATGAGAATTGTGTCGATGCACCTGACTATATATATATATATATATATATATATATACATATAAGCCATTCTGCTCCTCACCATTATACACATGTGCAGTAGCGTCTACACGTTGTGACGCGCTACTGTGCATACCCCAATGGTCAGAAGCAGTATAAAAAGAAAAAAGAAAAACATCTCTGAAAAAAACCCCATCCTGTTGCTAGGTAACGGAGAAGGGACCCATTGCTGCCATCTCCACATTCTGCACCTTACCACAGATAACTAGGAAGGGCCAACCGCTGCCATCTTGGATGTGGCAGGAAGATGCAGAATACAAAGGTAAGGTGCTGCATGTAAAGATGGCAGCAACGGATCCCTCCTCTGCTGCCTAGCACCAGGGACAGTATGGTTCTAGGTAGCAGAGGAAGGACCAGCTACTGCCATCTTTAGAATACTGGGGCTGGAGGCACATAATGGGGTCTACTGAGGGGCTGGAGGCACATGATGGGGGATACTGGGGGGCTGGAGGCACATGATGGGGGATACTAGGGGGCTGGAGGCACATGATGGGGAAAACTGGGGAGACTGGAGAAACATGATGGGGATTCTGGGGAGTTAGAGACATGATGGGAATAAAAGGGGGCTAAAGACACATGATGGGTGATTCTTGTGGCTGGAGACACATGATGGGGGATACTGAGGGGCTGGAGGCACATGATGTGGGATACTGGGGGGATGGAGACGCATAAAGGGGGATACTGGGGATCTGAAGGCACATGATATGGGATACTGTGGGCCTGGAGGCACATGAGGAGGGATAATGGGGCATTAGATGCACATGATGAGGGATACTGGGGGGCTGGAGAGACAGGATGTGAATAATAGGGGGCTGGAGACACATGATGAGGGATATTTGGGGGCTGGATACAGAGGGTGTGGAAAGACATGATGGGCTGATACAGGGGGGCTGGAGGCACATGATGGGGGATAGTGATCGGCTGGAGACACATGATGGGGATACTGGGATTGTGGAGAGAGATGATGGGGGATACTGGGGATCTGGAGAGACATGATGAAGGACATTGGTAGCTGGAGAGACATAAAGAGAATACTGGAGGTCTGGACACACATGATGATGGATACTGGGAGCTGGAATGACATGAATAGGAAATACTGGGAAGACTAGAGACTCATGATGGGAAAAATATTTCTGTTCATTTTGACAGGCCTTTGACTAGTAATATATAATTATCTATATATACCACATCCAGACTTTCAACTGTTACTCAGCCTCTTTTTGCATTTCACACTTCAATTTCTCAGCCCTGCATGAGAACTAATAGAAAAAAACAGTTCACATTCTGATCCATGTAGGATCATACAGAAATTATACAGAAATTGTGTAATTGTGCAGCTAAGAAAAGTAACGAACTGACAGAAGTTGATGCACAGTGTCATCACAATAGTATGCTCTTTTATTTGAATTATAACATAAAACATATTACTTTTAGTGCAGCATGGTTTAAAATTTTCGATATTAGCCTTATATGGTTCACATATATATTTTCATCCTCTGAAGAAATCCCCTAAGTGGGATGAAACGCGTCAGCCTAGAATCTAATATTTATTGTTGCCACTACTATCACTACTCATCTTTGGAGATAGCATATATCCCTCCTCTATATCGTTATCAGACAGAAGTATCTACCAATTGCAGACAGGTGGTAAGCTGAGGAATAGGAGAGCCTGCCTCCACCAGTGAGTGCACTGGAACGAACGTGGAGAGAACTGGTCGGTATACTATCCAACTCTGGGACCAGAGTTAAACCGGGCGCAGCACCGCTCACTCATCCATACAGTATTATTTACCTGCATTGAACCAAGTCCACACAGGTTCCAGGACGGATCTTAATATATCTGCATAGAAACACTTGCATTTTCCCAGTACCTGTGCGGTCGGAAATGGGGACGCCCGCTCCTCCCGCAAGACGGTACAGCTACATTTGGGACTCCTGCATACTCCAAGAACCAGCTAAGTACTGTAAATATTTTTATATATCTGTTCCTTTGTGCTAACAGTGTGATTTATTACATTTGTCAAATACAACACTATAATCAAATGATCCACAAGTTAAATACCACGCTGATGAACTTGTGCTTTAAAACCATCTGCTACACACAGTGAATTTACCAGTGTGATTACCAGCTTTACACTTGGAAGTATTATAAAAAACAGCACTGGGACTAAATATTATTGCACAGGATTGTTCTCAATTTGCAACTATATATACATATTGTGAGAATCTAACAACAAGGATTCTATTGGCGGCAACCTAATTTTATTGTGTATTACAAATGTTTATTTAATTATGTATTTATTTTAGGTACCAAAAGTTGTTGAATAAAATTGTTAGTTTAATTTTAACCACTGGAAGGTGTGTGTTATTAAAATTTTATATCAATTGTTGTTTAAGTTTAGGGGTATCTCCATCATTAATTTTGTCATCCAGGTGATAATACTCTTGTTTTGTTAAATAAGGGATCTCTGTTCGCTAGCGCTGGTGCTCTTTTCTTTCTTTTTGTCAATTAAT
>WWET01003435.1:50518-69740 GCA_011038615.1 Limnodynastes dumerilii
ATATATGTGTGTGTGTGTGTGTGTATATATATATATATATATATATATATATATATTTATTTATTTATTTTTATTTATTTTTTTTTTAAGGTTTTTGTTTAATTGTATATATATATATATTCATATATTCTTTGGATTGTATAGCTGTGTTTTAGGTATTTTTTATGTCACTCTACACCTTCAGTAAAAAATTTATCTCTGGATATAATCAAATAGCATTCATGTAAATAATACTATACAATATATTCAATTTTATACTTGAGAGAAGTCGTTAATCCTGCGCTCCACAAGACACTTGACAAATTATAGTCACGTTAAAAATGTTAAACTCTGTATATTGAGCACTGTTAAAAAGCAATGAGAATTACTGTCCATTGTCCAAACAACAAGCAATAGAAACAGACATGAGCTTTCTGGGTCCAATAGGTAATGACGTTGTGCAGTGCAGGCCTTGTTCAGAATGCCTTTTTATAACTGTTATTGGAGAATAGTTAACAATGGTGGACTTAGAGTATGTGTGCTAAGTAGCGCTCTCTTCCCTCAGGGGCCCGCCCACAATCGTAACCCTGGCTGCTCCCAAATAAGAATACGCAGCACAGGTAAGCACAATCTCTCTCTCAAATTTTATGTAAGATGACAGTATCCTTTGGTATTAGAAAATTGTGTTTTTTTGCATTGTTTCATTCTTTGTTTCTTCTTTATATCATGATATTGCCATATGTCTCACAAGTCGGGTAAGTTATAAAATTTCATACATGTGAACCAGATTATCAAGGGAAAATTGCCTAAAACTGTGGCTGAAAAGTTGTAACAGAGATCTGTGAAAACATGTTTCATTGCTTTTGTGTATCAAAAAGGTACACAACATAAAAAGAACCTTAAAAAATTGCCCCTTATTATATGGACAATCCATATAGAGGGACATGATTTGTTGTTTGTATTATGCAAGGATGCTCTGATTTGTAACATTCTATATCAGTCCTTTTAATGTTGTTTAGTTTGTATTAGTACTTATCCTAATGAAATAATATTGTGTAGCAATCCAATAGAAGCTCCATGCATTACATGATCCACTGCATGGTATTATGAAATAAAAAAAATAAAAAGTTATGAGGGAATAAACCCACAAGATGGGAATTCCATGGCCATTACACTCATAATTCCTGTTAGTGAATTGGATGGGGACAGAGGCAAACAATTTAAAGTTGTAATTAGTTGGATAGAAAACTGATTAGGGGTCTTATATATAAGGAAAATTAATGGAGGAGTTTTCTCTTGGTACCAGGATTCCATTGGAAAAAGTAATGGAGAAGATCAACCCTTAATTAGTTTGATGTTGGTAATATTATTTAGCCCGGGTACACAACCCCGGATGTATTACACATACGTCCTTAATTTACAGATGATAGCTATTACTCATGCAAAGTAACTATTTTACGTAATCTACATATCGTTTTGTTACGTAGATTGCATATATGTGGTCTTAAAGACCGCATATACCAGTGATGGCGAACCTATGACACGCGTGTCAGAGGTGACATGCCAAGACATTTTGACTGACACGCAGTCAAAATGTCTTGGTATGTCACCTCTGACAAGAGTGTCATAGGTTTTACTGATTGCGGCGGTGGATATCGGCGGTGGTCAGCGGCGGCGATCAGCAGGGTAAGGGGTGGGGAGAGGTGGTATCAGCTGCATCCCTATATGGCTGATACAGCCTCTCCCCCTGCAGCAGGGTAAGGGGTGGGGAGAGGCGGTATCAGCTGCATCCCTATATGGCTGATACAGCCTCTCCCCCTGCAGCACCTGATTGGATCAAAATGATCCAATCAGATGCTGCAGCCTAGGACACAGTAAGTGACGTTGTGTAACCTAGGTCATATAAATAAAATCAGTTATATATCATCTTATAAAATTTAGACAAAAAAATATAAAAAACACATATAGATACACACATAAATCGGCATATTTACAATCTGTCACAGTATATCACTTGCTTATGGGTCAGAGTTATATTTCTATAAGAAAATTCTACGTGCTAGCTGATATTTAAAGAGTCGTTCAAACTCTAGTATTTGCACATATGTAATAATTAAGTGTTTTATAAACGGTATGCTGTTTTAGTTTGTCAGCATATCAACACATATGGTTTATTTCAATCTTATCTTTCTTTTATTACTAGAATCTCCTCTTATCATTAGGGAGCTAGCTTTTGCAAGGTTATAAATATAGTATTTATTAGAAAAAGTTTTTATATATATAGAAAAATTATTAAATTATTAAGTCTTGTTGAGTATATGCCCTAAAAGAACGGGGCATGTAGGTCTAAATTATTAGATTAGCCCAAAAATAGAATATTCTACAGAGCATAAATAAAGCTAGAGTCAAAGGGTGTGCATATAGTGTAAGTTTTCAAATTATGTACATGCACATTTATTTCTTTGGTCCTATGACCTGACCTATTTGTTTAAGTGAAATAGGGGATATAAAACACAAGAGATGTGTATAGACCAAAAAAGTAAGCATATGCATAAACTGAACAGTATAGAAAAGAATTTTAATAATTGGGTCAGATTATTGTCATTATGGAAGAAACCACCCAGAAGTTCAAACCCAGACGCAGGTAAGGCGAAAGAAACAATCATGGGTGGAGTAGAAAAATGATGGGGATGTTATATAAAGGGAGAGGAGGGATATATTCTGCTGTGTATCTAGACTTATATATATTTTTACACCCTATATTATTGTGAAATATTTCTTAGAGTTAAGAGCACAGACAGACTCATTCAACAAATTCCAGTGCTTTGTTTAGGCCTTCAGGGGCTAATGTTTGAAGCTTGAAGATCCACTCTGTTTCTTTTACACAGAGTTTTTTGAAACGGTCTCCACCCCTGATAGTGTTTTCAATTTTTTAATAAGGGGACAATAAGACTTGTCACAAAGGGCAAAAAGGCTGGGCACAATAAGGGGACAATAAGACTGGGCTCAAAAGGGCAAAAAGGCTGGGCACAAAAGGCTGGGCACAAAAGGGCAAAAAGTCTGGGCACTAATAAAGGGGGCAAAAAGGCTGGGCACAAAAAGGGGACAATAAGACTGGGCACAAAAGGGCAAAAAGGCTGGACACAAAAGGCTGGGCACTAATAAAGGGGATAATAAGGGCACAAAAGGGCAAAAAGGCTGGGAACTAATAAAGGGGGCAAAAAGTACAAAAGGCACTTAAAATTTTAACTCTTTCTTTACTAGGGCTGCAAATATCACAAAATTATGGATATTTCTAGAAGTGACATGCCACCCGAGGTAAGCTAGATTTTTTTCCGAATTTTGACACACCGAGCTCAAAAGGTTAGCCATCACTGGCATATACATTAATTAAGGACGTAGGTGAAATACGTCTGGGGTTGTGAATCCGGGCCATGTTATAATTAAAGTTACGTGTGAGTAGGCAGCTGCATAGAATGGAATGGAAAAAAGTTAATACTTGTCACTGGAAATAAAATACAAGTTAGAATCATGCTATCGATGAGTGCATTTGGTGCTTTGGGAGCTTTTGTCCTGACAGGTTGGTCTCATGTTGTCATAATGAAAATTTTTATTATTTTTGTAGTGACTAAGCACTGTTTTAATTGCTGCCCTTTAGTAAAATTGTTTTGAAATTGTACCTAATAAAGCTTCCAAAAATGTTAATATCATGAAGAATTGTTTTGTGCCTTATTTTATTATAGTATATAGGACATTTTCCCCTGGCCTGACTTTCTGAGGAACCCTGGAGCACTAACAGAGGATCCTCAATAGAGTAACACTGTTTAGTAATTAGTAACCTCTAAATAAAGATTTTATTCTACTTTATATTAACTGAGATTTGTAATATGTTAGTAAAAATATGTTAATCAAATAAAAATAAATAAAATATACCAATTCAGATAATGAAATGTGCTACCTATTCAATAACATGTTGCTTTGTCTTTTCTCTAGGTAACACTTACCAGGGATTTCTTTAAAACATTTTGGGTAAATCAGCTTTCCTCTATCACATTTGCTTTTGAATGTTGAGGAAGCTGTATACATTTGGAATCCTGGTAAGCACAAAAACTCAATAATTTTTCCATGTTCGGAATATAGTTGGTCCACATTTTTCCACCTTAACTGTATATTGTTCTTAGTCATTTCACTCCGCACAAGTATACACGGCTCTGCAAAATAGTAACAGCTCATCAATGTATCAAAAAACAAGTAGATAGGAGGATATAAAATTAAAAATCTAATCTAAAGCTAGCCACACACCAGAGCAATTATTGGTTAAAGCAGCCAGTAGCTGATTAACAGGATGATAAACTGTGGCTCTTGTCTGGATATTTTTTTTTATTATTATTATTATTTTTTTTTTAACTTCAATACATTTTTATTAAAGTTTTAATGTAGGTTGGGGGGTACAGAATAGAAAAGAGAGAGGGGGAAAAAGGGGTTAAAGCATCTTAACAGTAAATATGGTATATATATCTGTTTACTGATATGTTAAATACTTAAAAGAGACTAGTATCTAAATGCAATTGTGAACCAGTATACAGCATCAGGCTAATAATTTTCAAATTCTATACACTTAAGCTTTATTAGGTTAATAATGAATAAGTTAGGGGACTAGGTACTTTATGTAGCATTAATTAGTCCGGGGTGTCTGTTGTCTATCTTCACTTGATATTTCACTGCTAGAGTTTCCATAGTAAAACTAAATATAATTTTAGCTATTATCTTTGGGAGAGATGGAGGCTCCGGGTCCTTCCAATGTTGCACTATAGCAGCTCTAGTTGCAATTAATATATGGCCCAAGACATAATGTTTTTCCCTGGGGAAGATATGGAGTAAAGCCGCTTGAGGAGTTGGGGGAATGGTATGATTCAATACTAGTAAAGCTAAAGAAAAAACCTCCATCCAGAGAGGCTGAAATTTGGGACAAGCCCAAACTATATGGAGTATGTCACCTGTCAAACTACATCCCCGCCAGCATAGTTTTGATTGGGAGGGCCACATAGTATGCAATTTTGCTAGAGTTAGATACAATCTATTAGACAGTTTAATAAACATTTCTACATGGTTTATGCATTTTGTCATTTTAAAAGCTCGAGCTGAGAGTTTCTCCCACTGTTGTATAGAAAGTGTAATACCTAAGTCTCCCTCCCATCGAAAATGCGGAGTTGATTTATTAGTGTTAGAGAATAGTGAGATTAGGCCACCATACCAGAAAGATATTACGCCTCTATTACTATCTTCTGTCAGTCGACGTAAAATGGGTTGCGGCGGTAACAGTAATGTGTTTTGCACTTTGAGTGTGTTTGAAACCCAATGAATAATTTGTAAATAATGTTTCAGAGGTCAGAATTTTAAATTTGCTGATAAATTCAGGAAAAGAGAGTAGATGATCCTGAGGTAGTATGTCCCTAAGTGTGTTAATTCCATGGTCTCTCCATACACCAATTTTAAAATCTAGGATAAATTGGGTTATGGCCCACTAGAAAGGTTTCTCTGGGAAGTACTATTTTAGACCCCTGAAATCCAAATCGCCCCATGATTGCCCGCATGAATTTCCAATGGAGGCGGTTGAATGCTTTTTCAGCATCAAGAGAGAGTAGTATGAGCTCCATTGAGGAATGATTTGTCCAGTCCACTATGTCAAGAACTCTGCGGGTGTTGTTCGTATCCTGGCAGCCCAAGACAAACCCTACCTGATCAGGATGTACAAGACCATAAAGCAGAGGATCCAACCTGTTCACACTTAATTTGGCATAGATTTTAATGTCGGTATTTAACAGGGCAATAGGTCTATAGTTTTTAACATCTGTGGGAGATTTACCTGGTTTAGGGATGGTCACTATTTGCGCCTCAAACATTTCTGTTGGGAAAACTCCCTTCTCAGAAGCTGTATTAAATAAGGTAGTAAGGATTGAAGAGAGAGTATCAGAGAATTTACTATAAAAGTTATTTATATATCCTACCATATAATATTTCTGTTTCAAAGCAGTCATAGCATTTTGCGTTTGCTGCATCAAATGATTGTTTAGGTTAGCTCTAGCCTGTCTTAAGTCTCTTTTAGCATCTATTGATAGGTTAGATTGATTAATTAGTTTGAAATGAGCAACCTTCTCCTCCAGATCCAACAATGTCTAAACGTATATTTTTCTTAATCTGGCCCCTATTTGAATAGCCGTGCCTCTAATTACAGCCTTGAGTGCGCACCAATAAGTAAAAATCGAGGTGTCTTCGATTCTCTTTGTCTGGAGATAGAGGGCAAGGGCGTCTTCAATTGCTTTACTGACTTCAAGTGAATTCAGGAGATGTAATTGCAATCTCCAGGGCCTAGGAGAAATTTTAACTGAGTGAATTTCCCATGACAGGTCTGGCCAGACCATGTAATCCGGAGTATTTTAGCATATTTGGTGTTCTGTAGTGTCCATTTATCCAATAAGATTAAGTCTATTCGGGAGTAACTATTATGGACATGGGAGAAGAAGGTGTACTCCCTAGCTGTTGGAAAGTGAACTCACTAAGCATCATACAAATCGTACTCAGACAGGATCTTTCTGAATGCCAAAGGGGGACCACCATCTATCTGCCATTGGGATTTCTTTAATTGAGGGGATTTGTCTATTTTGGGATCAGGAGCTAAGTTAAAGTCTCCTAGGATAATAAGGTGACCTCTATGATTTTTGGTAATCTTTACACAGAGTTTGTGGAAGAAGGGCACTTGCCTGGAATTTGAAGAATAGGCAATTCTAACCATTTTACCCTCAAGAGTGCCTACCAAAATTAAAAATCTACTATTTTTATCTTCTACTTTTGCTTTAAGTATAAATTCCAGTTTGGCATGTATCACTATGGCTACCCCATTTCTTTTGAAAGGACCGTTGGCTGTATAACAAGTAGAGTAGTGATGATTGCCAAACCTTGGAGGGGCCTGGGCAGAGAAATGCATTTCTTGAACTGCTATAACATTGGCCTTGTGCCTATCTTATTAGGGGAGTTAAGCCCTTTAGCGTTTCTAGAGATAAATTCAACCATGTTTAAAACTAGAAGAAAAGGTTGATAGACACGAAGCAACAGCAGGACCTAGTTTACATGTAACACCTAAGGACAACTGGTTAGTCCTTCTAATATTTTTTCTTAAGCTTTGCAAACATGCTGTAAATATACCTATAAATGGCAATTTAGCGTTTGTAATGGGGGATGAGAAAGAAAGGGGAAAAAATAAAGGAGTGGGAAAACCAAATAAGCCCAGTATATCAGGCCAGAGTAGTCATCACAAGGAAGAGAGTCTGACAACATTTTTAACGTTTGGGCAGAAGGCATAAAGCATCTCCCCCAGACAGCATTATTGTTGAGTTTTTTGGTATGTAACTTTGTATTTGGGGGTCTGTGCCTTCTAACATCTAATTACCGTGACATTTAGAAAACTTAATGTGTCTGTATAGTTCACCTCTAAAAAATAGGAAAAAAGGTGGCGTCACAAACTTTCTAGGAGGTCTCCAGACAAAGAAAACAATAAAATGTTTTAGCTAAACCATTACTCCATTTCTGGTATCACAGGTAGGGAAAAAGCATAAAACAGATACTTGTAGTTAGGGAAGTTATTTTTCTAGATACTTTGTAGTAAACAATATCTAACTATGTTAATATTTTCAGTCAGTTAAGGCATATTGTTAAACTAATTTCAAATATAAGTAGTTAACCATAAAAACAGAATTCACTAAGCAAAACTTTAACTTCTAAATGGTCCCAAATGGGACAGCTCTAAGAAAAAATTTGTAAATAAACCTCATGGAGAGTCCCGTCGACGGGTATCATCCAACCTGAGTCCAATCGGATGCAATTGGAGGATTGTGTTTGGGTAAGTTAGCCCGGACTGGAATTTGCCATTCACCCAAAGTTTAACCTCTGCTTCTGGAGTCGAGACAACATAGATTGTTCATGTTGGATGAGAAGCTTTACCGGGAAACCCCAGTGGTAGGATACCGCGTGGTCTCGAAGTGCTGCAGTGATGGATCCAAAGGTACGTCTTTTGTTGACTGTTGCCATGAATATATCTTGGAAGAGCTGTAGGGTACCTAAAGCCTCGGAGCTTCCAGGTTGTCTAGCCGCTCTAAGAATGCGTTCCTTCACCTGGAAGTAGTGTGCCCAGAGAAGTGTGTCTCTTGGGCTCACTGCTGGTGCAGATCTAGATTTAGGGAGACAATGAATTTGGTCATTCACCAGGTCTCTTTCATCTATACCCAAAAGCAGCTTGCAAAACAATGATTGGGCTAAAGTTTCCAGTTCAGAGTTGGTGATTGAGTCAGGGATCCCCCTGATTTTAATATTATTGTGTCTTGATCTGTCCTCAAGGTCCACTATTTTATCCCAAATTTGGGTCACTTCAGACTGAAGGCTGTAATGAGAGTTATGAGACGTTACCACCTCCTCCACCTTAGTTTCGAGATGGTCAGTACGCGAACCCAATTCAGAAACATCTCTGCGTAGGTCAGATAATGATGCTTTAAGTTCTGCTAAGAAATCTTCCCAAAAGGGTTGTAAATAATTGATGCAAGTTGCAGATGGTGACAGGTGCATCTGAGTCTGGATTAAAGTCTGACACTTGATTATTATCAGAGGACTGTTCCTTGTTTTGTGGTGGGGATTTATTAGGACTAGGCAAACTCTGCCCTGTCATCTGCGTGTTATCTTCACTAGTCTGCTTTGGTAAAAATCGCAGAGGGTCTCCACCGGTCTGTTTTGGTAAGAATCGCAGAGTGGGGGGTGAGGGTTGAAAGTCTAGTCTTCTTAGGAGGCATAGTGTGTTCTGGCAGTTGAAGTCTGGAATATATAAGGAATCTGTGAAGTTAGAGGCTTGTGTTGTCAGCTGTCAGGCAATTGATGTACCAGTTACATAGCTTAAAGAGCTGTCTGGGCGAGTCAGGGAGAGCACTCACATGGTGTAGTAGCTGGTCTCACCAGGTGGAAAGTATCTTGTTAGTGTCAAGGTCAAAAAGCTTCAGAAAGTGTCTGCTAGGATGACTGGAGGAGTGCTGTAATATATTAATCAAGACAAGAGCCACCAAAGTTTTTTGTTTGTTTGTTTGTTTGTTTGTTTTCTCCCCTTGCTGATTGGTGTTCTGGGTGTTTATTGGGTTATGGCCAGTATCCACATGTATTTAGTTAATTCTTTATTCAAGAAATAAGAAAAAGGAAGATACGAAGACCCACAGTGGAACAAGACCTTGTGCAAGTAGCAAAAATGTATTGTATGGGTAACACAGGGTATTATCTGACCCCTTAAAGGCTGTGCAAAGGGTATATTCACTTATTGTACTTTTAAATTGGGTTCCTGCACAGCAAGGCAGTTGTGAGTAGCTTTGCCTGGTGCTGTTTACTTGTCTGGCACACTTTCCAAGATGGCACCCAGCTGCTCCTGCTCCCTGTATTCAGTGTTCTAAATGGCGCCCAACTGCTCCAGCTCCCTGTATTCTGCGTTTTCCACACCAGAAATCCTCACTGTCCTGGCAATTCAGCAATGAAGGCCCCTTTGGGGAGCTAATGCCGATCTTCACTCCTAGCTATAGCTAAGGAGTGCGTCAGGTGGCACGGTGACAAGGTCTGGTGGGCGCCCGGCGTCGGCAAGCCCCCCAGCTTCCAAAAGTACCGGAGTTGGTTGTTCCAAAGAGGCTCCAGGAGGCACAGAGGAGAAATCGCGTCTGTATCTGCTGTGGGACCGTCTATTTAGGGTTACGGCGTCTGGAGTTCTCCTTACATGTGGCCAATTGCTGCAAGAGCCAAGCCACTCCCCCCTTGTCTGGATATTTTTATAAAATTTAAATAAAAGGCAGGTCTGAGGATAAGGGTAATACTCTTCAAGGCAAATGGAATCAGATCTTGTTGAAACTGTAGCTATTTTCTGGTATCGGTAGCAAGATAGATAGACAGGTGTAAGGTTGCGCTGTTTGCACTTAATATTTTTATCCTTTTGCATGACAGGTAGAGGAAAATGAAAATGTTGATTGCCTCTTAAAATGAGATATTAAAGTCCTAGCTGGGATGACATCTGTCCTGTAATGTGGATGGTAAGATTATTTTATAAGACTTTCTTTAAAAATAAATATTCTTTGAAATGCATTGGTACAACTGCTGTTATCGTCCACATAATGGCACAAATGTCAGCCCGGGACTATAATCTCTGCTAAAATGATGGAGTGTTAAAAGATAAATTGGCACGGGCCTTATTTTACCTGCTTGCTGGTGTTACCTGCTTGTTGCTTTATATGATTTTATATGGTAAATGTTTTGATGTTTCATTTATTTTAAATAAATAGATTATTACTGATATATTTCACCCATACTCTCCATTTTTTTTTTGTTGTAAAGGGATTTTTTAGGGAGAGGATCATCAGCAGGGGCGGATTGGGAAATTAAAGTGGCCCTGGGAAAAAAATCTTAGAGTGGCCTCGGGGGCGGGACCAAATCAACTGTAGGTGGGGCCAACACAAAGTGGGCGGGATTACCAATTATTGATACCCGCAAAGACAAACATATCTGTCTCAAAACAATAATGGGAATGACAGGAAACAAGAACAATATCTGATGAGGAGTATAAGATGTTCAAGTTGTTTTTTAAGTTAGAACAGGCATGTAAGGATGAGACAAGACACTGGTGGGATAGAGTGTCTTTGGATAAATATATAGAAAATAATAGGATAACACGGAGCCTACAGTTGTTTGTTCATTTATATATGATAAGGACTTTCTCAACAAATGGAATGGTGTACTAGATAGCTGTTCCTTTAGTTTGATGAAATTCCTTATAGATTATCGTACCAATAAGCGGGAAGCATTAGAAAAAGAAATAGAAGGATTACATTAAAAGGTTTGAAGGTAAAGTAGGATTTAAAGAACAAGCTGATAAGGTCAATAATAATCTGCAAAGCTATGAGAGATCTCTGATTTTGGTGAAGGAAGGAATGTCAGATAACAAGGACTTTAAGAGAAGCTAAATTTACTAAGCTGCAGGTTTGGAATAGTGGAGATGTTGCCCATAGCAACCAATCAGATTTTAGCTGACATTCTCTAGTATGTAAAAAGAAATTGAGAGCTAGAATCTGATTGGTTGCTATAGGCAACATCTCCATTTTTTCAAACCCGCAGCTTGGTAAATCTGGCCCTCAGTATCCATCTAGATTTAAGCACAACAGGGGAAACACTGTAAATAGGAAACAAGAGATTAATACTACGGAAAATAAGACTACAAATGGAACAAGAATGTAAATAAAAACTGTAAAATCAAACAAAAGAAGGACACCAACATTCAAAAATCTAAGAATAAGAAAGAGCAAATACAAGTACCAAATAAGATAAGAACTAAACAACAGACTTCCAGGCAGAAAAACAGAGTCCCCTAAAAGAGATAGGGAAATGGTAAATACAAGTAGAAGAGAATAATGGGAGGAAGATGAGAGATGCGAGGAAGAGGGAAAGTGGGTGGAGCAATTGGGAGGTGAAAATAGAAGGAGTACAACAGAGGGAGTAGGGAGGAGTGGAAAGGATTGTACCAATGGAGAATATGCTACTGAAGGAGCTATTCTTAAGCGAAAAAGTTTGGATCACTATGACCCTATGAATTATTTTTAGGGAAAAGCCTATGGAAAGAACAGATAAAATTGAGAAACATATGCACCTCATTAATAGGGAGCTTCCCCAATAGAAACAGATACAGAGGATGTAGAGGAGGTAAATTAAGGAACCCTCCTAAAAGTCAAAGTCTGGAGAGTGGTGGGGAATACTTAACCTCTCCTTGAAAAACCTCTCAGATTGTGAACTGTCCCTCCTTAGTAAGGGATTTAAATTCTCCCCTATAATTGGGCCAAATCTGTTTGATTTATTTTTGGTTCTCAATAGGTTTGCACGCACACTATGTAGACAGAGACAAAACTGAAAGGAAGTTTACAGGATAAAGAAGCTTTAAATACACTGATAACCTTAATGGGAGAGGTTGAAGTAAATCCGACAATTGGGGTTACCCAATATGAGTTAGGGGAATTGGAAGAAGTCAAGACACTTAAAGATTAAAAAGGTAAGAGGAAGTCCAACTTCTAATATTAAAATAATTAAAACTTGATCTAGCTGTGCAGCTTTTTCAATTTGCTATAGAATTTGGGCTTCCTCAATTTAACGAATATAGAGCAGTTTTTAGCATTCCCCTATCAGCTTTCCACCCACAATGCCTCTATTTTATCACCAATACCCATGTAAATAAGTTCTTGTATGCTTGGTATAAACATTGGCTTAACATAAAGACATAATCCTCCTCCCCTTTTATTTACCCTATCCCTCCTGAAGAGAGTATAGCCCTCCAAGTTGATTGTCCAGGCATGTGTTTCATCCCACCATGTTTCAGTAATACATATATCATATTGCTATTAGTTCTAACTCCCCCATTTTACCTGACAGGCTTCCTGCACTTGTAAGTATACGCTTAAGTTTATCGTCTACCTTTGTTATTCCTTCACCTCGGCTCCGGTCCGACAGGAGGGGGAGGGCGGGGGATGTGATGCTCGCAGCTGTCTGTGAGATAAGAAGATGTGCACCACAGGCTGGTGCAGATAAACCTCACCCCAATAGGGGTTAGTTCAATGCGATAGTGATAGGAAAGCACCCTGAGGAAGTCCAGATTAGGACGAAACGCGTTGGTGACACATGCACTGATATTGTTTCATAAAAAGCTATATTTGGCATTTGAAATGATGTCTTCGCTTATTGTGAGTATATCACTATCGCATTGAACTAACCCCTATTGTGGTGAGGTTTATCTGCACCAACCTGTGGTGCACATCTTCTTATCTCACAGACAGCTGCGAGCATCACATCCCCCGCCCTCCCCCTCCTGTCGGACCGGAGCCGAGGTGAAGGATCCCGCCAGAAGGAGATCGCGAGGGACCACTGCCAGACCAGCTACTTCAGAAGAACATCAACAGAAAACCTGCTTAAACGTCCTGCACGAGCAGCAACATTGTTTCCAACCTCACAGAAGCTACTTCTACATTCGTTGGAGAGAAACAGCATCTATTCCATCTACACGGACCCTGCAGAATTACTGCACGAGCGGTGAGTGAACAGCTGTTCAAACTATCTGCAAGCTGCACTACACCGCTGTTTTCTACATCTCCATTTGACTTTTTCACTGACACCGTTCTGAAAAAATCCTGCACGTGCAATACCTTTGCAAAAAACAACTGCACGAACAGAAAAATTATTGCCTCCCCCTACAAACCCGTGACACATCATTGCTCTTTACTTACTACTCCAGGAACATTGTCCTCCAAACGAACTGTGTTACTTAAGTTTACTGTCTATCCAGATCTGTGTTTATTATTCAGTCTTTCCTATTTATATGCCCTCCCTCCCCTTCTTTACTCTATTTCGCTGATAAAGGCTATAATTAGGTGATGAGCGCAATAGCAAATCGTTACCTTTGGTAACTCTCTATTGTATATATTGTATAGTAGTGACTCTGATTTGCTTTCTTTTATTGTGGTTACAAGACTGTGTTTTATGTTTCTTACATGCTTACTATAATCTAGGATGGTCACTGGTGTTAAATGTTAAATTGTTAAACTGAAGGGTACAAATTTAACATCCTAGTACCAAATACTAAGAATAATGGATTTTCTTAACCAGTAATTTCATTTTTCATCCAGCGACACCTTATAAGTCTCTCTTTTTTTTGGGACCTTTTTGGAACTATCCTTATAATTTGTAACTGGGAAGTACCCAACACTTATTTCATATTTTGGTTTCTCTTGTTACACTAGTGAACTGAATAATTTCATCTAAATGTGAGTGACATTGTATGATATTGAGTTTTTATATATTTTTTTCTATTTTAATTTTAATTTATTTTATTTTTCATAATTTATTCAAGTAAGTTTGTTTGTATTTAACTATTACATATTTAGTGCATAGATTGTTCACTGATCAGCGCCCAGCATTATATTATCATTTTTTTTTTTCATTTATCTCTGAATGAATTATAATAATTTTTCTATAATGACAAAATAGTGGCAACACATTTTGTTATTGGTTTTATTAATGCTCACCTAGGCAAACTGGTGGATCTGTCCAGTGTCCATTTTTGCAGGTAATTTCCACACTTCCAAAGGCAGTGTAATAGTGCTGACACTGATATTCTACTGTAGAGCCAGAAATATATTCTTTCTGTAATGAGGATTTCACTTCTCCAAAAGTGACTACTGGTGGAACAAAGCAATTTTTTTCCTGTCCTTGTTCTTGTCCTATTAAAAAAAAAACCTTTTCTGTTACAGGTTTAAGAGAGTAATAACAATTATGAGCCAGATGCAGACTTTTAGACTTAAGAGGAATAATACTTCTGATACCTTCAGACAAGGGGCTGGGTTGCCATCACGACTGCCATTAGAAGTCATGGGGGTATATTTACAAAAGGCGATATTTCCCAACGATTTCAATCCGTTGGAAGTCGCCACGATTTACAGGCAATTTGCAGAGTGAATTTACCGGAGTCACTATGCTGCGAGTTGCCTGCTAATTTTTTAAACACTGAGATGCAGCAATTTTGCGAGGGGTAAATTGCGGTGCTTTTCTGCTTTTTTGATTTGTCCTTGAAAAATTTGCTGCATCTCGCGGGTGTTTAAAAAAAAAAAAACTAAGTGCAGCATGCTCCTGCTTCTTCCGTGGCGCTCCTACTGACCATTCTGTCGCTAGGGCGCAGCCTTTTATATTAATGATGACGTCGGCTACACTAGGGGAAGAAGAAGCAGGAGCCTGTCCGTGTGTCAAGTACCGAAGAGGTAGAGGAGCAGAACAGAACACCGGGGATGCCACTTCTATCAACCGGAGGACAGTCTCCAAGCAACTGGAGAAGATTCTACTCATCAAGCAAGTCTTCCCAAGAATGATGACAGCAACTGGTGAGTGACAAATATTATAAATTTTTTACACCACACAGTACATTGCGATACATTTAGTATAGGATACGGTGGCCACCGGAGGTAAGTGCACACATTAGGGGGCATTATTAGTCAGGAAAAATTATTATTTTACAATACACATTAAAGTAATGTATAACTGTTTTTTTTTACACGCACCACACACAGCGCAGCATTGCTAGAAGTCTTACCATGCTGACGCTGATATTACTACAAGGCTAAGCAATGCTTAGCCTTGTAGTTCTATCAGCACAGCATGGCTAAGGCTTTCAAGCATGCTGTGCTTGGATTTTACACACAGAAAAACACATGTCAAATAGCTTGACATGTGTTTTTCAGGCTCTGTGTGAGGCGCTTTCATTGAAAGCGTCCAACAAGCCTGCAAGTTGTTTTTCAGTGATTTGCCTGCGAGCTAAAGGCGATTTAGTGAGCTGTATGTTTTAAATGCCAAACATCTGGACGAATTTTGTTCCGCGATGTTTGGCGAGTTAAATTTGCTAAAGGCAAAAGTCACGGGACTTTGCCTTTAGTGAATACGGTGATGGCCAAATCGTGGGAGTTGAGGTGATTTCGACAAAATCGCCTTTTGTAAATATACCCCATGGGGTCTAGTTCATATGAAAGAGACTCCCACACCAACAAAACAATTCTTCATCTCTGTCCTCCTCTTACCTAAAATTCCATTGGATTATCCTTCCACCCATTCTCTAGTTCAAACTAAATTAACCCTCATCTTAATAGTTCATGCTTTGGAGCTGATCCAGAGTTTGAGAGTAAGGACAAAACAGGTACAAGTGTATACCATTAGTGTGCAGAAGTGACATTTCCTAGCTCAACTCTTTACAGTATGTTAGTACTATGTGCAAAAAGCAAAGTATTTTCCTTTACATGTAAAATAATTAAATTTACATTGTAACATAGTTTTGCTCACCCTCCCTCACACAAAATTAACCCCTCATCCCAGGTAACTCTTAATTAACTCTTGTTTATTGCTCTATGTGTGTATTGCCTCCCCTCTGCAGCGAAACCTCCATCCCCTCTCCCCCTTTTTTTTCTTTGCATAGACACAGCATGAGACCGTGCTTGGTCCTTATTTAGAGCTTAAGCGAATTCCTAGCTGCGGATGTGCTATAAAGTCTATATTGAGTTTCAGCAGAAACACAAAACTCTGAATAGCCTTTAGGAAAAATGAGTAGTCATTTAATACCCACAGTCAGAGCCGTTAAAGTGTGATGGTGGTGGTAGGCTGTTTTTTCTTTTTTTTTTATTATTCATTTTTAAAAACTAACCTCCCACCAATATTAAATATCAACCCCGCAAAAAAATAACTATAAGGCATGCAGATGTTTGTAGCGCTACAAGCACCAGCATTCTCAAAGATGGTAGGGCATGCTGGTGCTTGGAGAACCACAAGCACCAGCATGCTCTGCAATCCATTGCCTGCTATAGCCTGTAATGTCCCCATTAGTAATTTAAAAAATGCAAGGCCGGCCCATTACAGTTACAAATATTGGGGTAGATCCAGAACTACGTTTGCCGTACGTTTACTCGCGTAGCGTATTTTCGCGTGCGTACCTTCTATACACTCCCCTAGGCACACCCCTTGAATGTACGTATTTTGTCAAGATACGCTTTTCAAACCCTACCTTAACTTTTGACAACGTAACCGCAGTGATCCACACACATATGTATGGCCAACACGTATTTACGCAGCTAAGCACGCCCACACTGTACACTTTAAATACAAACCCCCGCCTACTTAAAGTATTTCAGACGTATTTTGGACTCACGTAACATTGGCACGCCCACACGTAAGTATTTACGTGACACATACGTGAATGGCCCATACGTTCACAATTACGATACGTTACTGAGCGTATTTTCTATGGTGCGCATGCGCAGTACTTACCAAAAGGTGATTTTACGTCTCCGCAATGCGTAAATTCGCTCACAAGCGTTGTTCTGGATCTGGCCCATTGTTACATTAAATATGCAAGTCAACTGCGTAAGTCCCCTGTCTAGTAACTTCAGTGTTTGCATGTGCAGATGTTCCACAAGCGTACAAGCGTACCTTTAGATGTACGTAACATCTGTACGTAATTTAATTAGGTACATCTGAGGGTACAATGAAGGAGCCGACTCTTCAGATACGAATGCCGTATCTCAATCGCATTTAAATGAAGGGGCAGAAGCGATGAAGCACCGCTATGACTTGATCAAGTCGTAAAACTTAATATAGCCTTTTGGACATGCGCACTCTCCTCTATGATACCTAATTACAGACTCACGCATACACGTAAAACATGCAGTGGTCTGGATCCATCCCTCCATCTTTTAATCTTTTAGGCCCAGATTCACAACCCTGTATGTCTTGCACATACATCCTTAATTTCCCGATAGTAGCTACTAGTGTAGTAACTATTTTACGTAATCTATGTATCGTTTTGTTACGTAGATTGCGTATATGCGATCTTTAAATTCCGCATATACTGCACGCAATATACGTAACAAAACGATTCAAAGATTGCGTAAAATAGTAATTACGCATGCTTACGGTGTCATTCTCCTGCCCGAAAATATGAATTGCAAAAAAGGGACATCCGAAAGTACCATTTTATACTTTTTTTTCAGAATTTTACTTCACCCATTCACCTTCGCAAAAGATTATATCACTCCGCTGCACCTCCACCCCCGCTATCGCCGGACCAATGTACAGGTGAGTAAACTCTCTGTGCGGGGTAGGGAGGGTTAGGGTCAGGCTGCAGGGGATGGAGACTTAGGGTCAGGCTGCAATGGAGGGTGGGTTAGGGTCAGGCTGCGGGAGATGGTGGGTTAGGGTCAGGCTGCAAGTAAGGGAGGGTCAGGGTCAGACTGCCAGGAAAGGAAGGTTAGGGTTAGGGTAGTGAGAGGGGAGGGTTAGGGTAAGAATTAGGGAAAGTAGTGGGGGACTATCTTTACTAACTTTTCGGAGCACCGAAAGCTCAGTGCTCCGTGGATCAATTGCAATGCCCACACCCACACCCGCATGCATAGTAGCTACTATCCGGAAATTAAGGACGTATGTGCAAGACGTGCGGGGTTGTAAATCCGGGCCTTAATCCTTAGGAAATATTGTGAAAATAAAATTAGCAGGACCTAGTGACTTTAGGTTCGTAGTGTTGAATCACGGCATTTGTGTTACCAAATGCAACATAAATTGCATATAAAAGTTACTACGCATGCGTAGTATATACCTTCTTAAATATATGCACCTAAAACCACCCAGATTCTTAACTGTGAATCAGGCCCATTATTATTATTATTCTTAGTAGTAGTTTATTAAACACACAAAAAAAATAAACTTGTAGTCTATTATACCTAGAATGTACTAATATTGTGGATACCAGCACTGTGTTCATCAGTGTAAAATAAGATAAGGTTGTATATGTATTAGAAAGTACTCACTTGCACATGTTGGAGGCAAAGACCACCTCCCTTTGACACATAATATCTCATGTGACCCAAATATTTGAAATCCTTTGTTGCATTTGTATGTCACAACATTCCCGCTGTGATATTCACGTTTTGTGGTGTTTGGATCCATTGATCCAAATGCTATGGAGGGAGGAGGTTCTTCACATTTCTGAACACCTTGAATAGAAAAAGTAATATACAATTGTACAAATGTGTTATTTTACACAACCATGAGTAATTTCACCAATGTTAGTTGCTCTCCTCCCCCACACACACACACACACATTGCCCAGGATATGAATAGGTTTCTACCAGTTATTTGCCACTTTGCTTTTGACAAACTTCACCCTTGGCTCAGAGTACCTCACCATAGATGCCCTAGGCAATAACAGTTAGACTCTTCACAAATGTGCCAAAGAGACAGTAATTCTCAGATAGCTCTATGATTTTCCTCAATACACAGAGATCATGCATAGAGCCCACAAAACATATTTCCATAAAACAAAGACACAAAGGTGGAGAATGGTGCTCAGAGGTCACTGCTTAAGCTTTGCTGTGCTGTACACACAGGGGGCCTGATCCAGACATACGCCAATGCGCTGTGCTTACTAAAGCACAGCGTATTGGCGTTCACTTTCCCCGACACTCCCCCTGTGCAAGCGTATGGCCCCTTCCTTACGCCGGCTGAAGGCTACCCTGAAGGCACAGGAGCGTATGGCCGCCTAGCCCGCCCTCCCACCCTCATTAAACTAGCTCCCCCCGCCCACCTACACTAACCTGAACGTAGGGACGCT
>WWET01003435.1:70516-80622 GCA_011038615.1 Limnodynastes dumerilii
GCACATGATGGAGAATACTGAGGGGGGCTGGAGGCACATGATGGAGAATACTGAGGGGGGCTGGAGGCACATGATGAGGATACTGAGGGGGGTGGAGGCACATGATGGGGAATACTGAGAGGGGCTGGAGGCACATGATGGGGATACTGACATGGGGATACTGAGGGGAGCTGGATGCACATGATGGGGAATACTGAGGGGGGCTGGATGCACATGATGGGAAATACTGGTATATAATATCAAGCAAACCTATATCAAACATAATATACATCAATTGTCAATAATTACTTACGGATACATTGAGGGGGTGATGACCATTGTCCATTTCTGCAATCTATAGAGTCAGGGCCATGGAGTAGAAAACCAGCTCTGCATTTAATCTGTAACTTGTCCCCATTGAAGTAGTCACCATTAACCTTGATATCATCTGTATTGTTTGGCTGTGGTGGGGGTGGGCACTTGGATCCCTTACCTGTGTCTCCAACAAAATATAGAGCAATATGCAAATCACATGACCAATGGAAGTTTAAATAAAGCAATTATTCTGACCTAACGCATAAAGATATAACAGTCCCTTAATACTCTATGCAATTCAAGTCCTTACATTTTAATGTTATTGTACTTCTTTAGACATAATAGGCCTGATACAGAGGTGAGTGCACACCAGCTGATGTGATGTTTCTCTGTGTGATTTTCTACTGCCAATATTTAGAAATGAAGAGCACACAGTCACAGACGAGACAGATAAGAGCACATCTCGAACTGCGTGGCATGTGGAGGGAGGAGAGGGCTGTCAGCTCTGGTCTGATATAAGGCTGCTAGCCCCCAATAGGCTAGCAGCCCTCCAGCCCCCACTACCTAATAGGACGTCTCCTGGCAAGGGAGAACGTCCAAACAGTGCAGAGGTGCAGGGAGGTGGGGCGCGCGCCCGACCGAATCTGCGGCTGCCCCCCACCTGGGTTTCTTTACATGCCGCGATTGGCATGAGACCGGACCGGGAGGGGTGATTTAAGTGACATACCTGCCCGCTTCTGGCAGTGACATGTAACAAGCACTACAAGCATCAGCATACCCTATAGTTGTTTTGGGCTTGATATTGTTTATATTGGCGTGGGAAGGGGGGAATAAGTGTTTAAAAATACATTTTTGAAACAAAAACATATGTAAACTTTGTTTAGGCTGCGCCACAGTAACCTGCGGCCAGAGCTTTTACGGCTCCAACTACGACTATTAAACGACTCAGTTGCGTGTTTATGCTGAAACACGCAACTGAGTATAGGCCGTATAATAGATCTGCAGTTATGGATCCACTTACGTAAATTCTTAATCAGGGTCATTGGGCCTGATCCAGACCTACGTCCGCCATACTAACTACGGCGGGCGTAAGCGTAAGATCGGCTACGGCATCCCCCAGCGTTACTACACTGCAGTTAGTGCAGGTAAGCAGGGGGGGAGGGTAATGAGGCTGGGGGGGGCGGCGTTTGCATTGCAACGCCGCCGTCCCAGCGTATTAACACTTGCTTACACCAGCTGAAGTTAGGGTAGCCTTCAGCCAGTGTAAGCGAGGGTTAATACGGTAGGACAAGGGGGAGTGTCGGGGGTGTGTAACGATGTTACGCTGAACGTTAGACCGCTCAGTGTAACATTCTAGGTCTGGATCAGGCCCATAGTGTTTAAATAAAAGAGTATGATTAAGCATTGGGTAATAAGTTATGTTTCATATCTTTTGTTGTATTATAGCAATGGATATGACAAGCTGTTCAATAAAAAGTTAAAAAGAACTGTAAAAATATTGACATTTACCCTCACATGTTGGTAAAGGTGGATCCCATCCATAGTAATAACATTGGCTTATTTCTGATCCTTTCAATATCAGACCATTATCACATGAGAACTTTGCCACCTGGCCCTTAGTATAAACGAAATGTAATTTATCCAAACCAGCTGACGGCTGGACAGAACATTTAATTTCTAAATATAAAAGAGAAAGATTATTATAAAGAGGAAATATCACCAGTCACCTGCTACACATAATATAATGCAAAAAAAAAAGAAATATTTTATTCTCTTACTAGGGGGCTGATTCAGAGTTACACATCCACCTTTTTTTAGGTGGAAGTGTAGACCTGAGCAATACCATGCTGAGCTGCAAGGGGAGGCAGATTTATATTGTAAAACCAGAATTAAAATTAGGAGGTGAAGTTTCTTAGCTCAACTTTCTTTTATAGAATAATCATAAAGCTAATGCAGTATTTTAGTTATATGTGTAAAAGTAAAGAATTTTCCATGCATGCAATTTTTTTTTAATTAATCAACACACCTTACTTTGAAAAATGGTTTAGCTGAGCTGTACACTTCCACCTAAAAAAAGGTGGATGTGTAACTCTGAATCAGCCCCTTTATCCCTAAATTGCTATCAATAAACTCTATTGCTCATTAGCTGAGAAAGACATTTCTTGCTCAACACAGACAAGCTACATGCAACTGCCTGTTACTGTAGACACTTTAATAAACATTAAACGTCCCAATGATCTTAGGGTGAAGAATGGTCATTAAGGAATAAATGCTAGTTTAGACACTGGACATCCCGTAAAACGTGCTATTCAGATGTGCATTTTTCTAAGAAACACGCACCTCTGAACAGACCGTAGAAAAAGCCGGTCTTTTAAAAATAAAAAAGCAGTCAAAGCCTTAATTCTTCCAACCACATGGCTTCGTCTTCTTTTTTTACAATGCAAAAAGTTAACCTCTTCCGCACGCCTGCCCCGCCGCCGCAACCTATGTGAATAAATAAATAATTAAAGTACGGGCCGACAGGGCATGCTGCCGTAGGTAGAACTACAAAGCTGTGGGAAAAGAAAAGTGGAGATGTTGCCCATAGCAACCAATCATTTTTCAGCTGATATTTTCAAGAATGTAATAGGAAAGTAAGAGCTAGAATATGATTGGTTTCTATGGGCAACATCTCTACTTTTCCCTTCCGCAGCTTAGTAAATCTAGCCAAAAGACTCTATTCAGCAAAATCTGCCTCATTTACTTCAATGATGATATACTCTCAAGTGGTTTATCAAATGCTACTCATTAGAGTCAGTGTCTAAACTAGCATTTATTCCGTAATGACCATTCTTCACCCTAAGATCATTGGAACGTTTTATGTTTATTTAAGTGTCAACAGTAACAGCTTGTCTGTGTTGAGCAAGAAATGTATTTTTCAGCTAATGTCATGTGAACTCCACACTCCTCTTTAAGAACAGAAACAGGAAGAGTACACACCAGTTTACCTGAAAAAAAGGAGAATTGTGCAAATATTATTTTTATTAAATGTGCATTATGTCCTTAATACAGGTGAATGTATTAAATATGGCTTTAGTCTTATAGTAGTAATCTCTTGTTATTTATTAATACTAAAATTCAAGGTCCAGATCATGATTTGCTACATGTGGGCATTCTCTAATCACTAAGGGCTTGATTCAGACTTAAGAAGGAGCTTGAAATTAAAGGCCGGATTGTCACTTAAGAACATCGATTCCTTAAGTGAGCAGTTTTAAGAATAGAGCTACTACGCATGCGTAGTAACTCATTTAAGGGAGGAAAGTTACTCCTGGGCTAAACCATGTTGATTGCAGGGGAGTCATATTTCATCTATTGCAAACAGTAATAGAGTTGAGAGGTGATGTTTCTTATCCCAAGTCTAAATAACAATGTAAAAGTAAAGCTGGTCAGTATCTGTGTGCAGTAAGCAATTCAAAGATATATCCCTGCATGCAAAGAATACAATTAAGTTGACTCTCCCTGAAATCAACATGGTTTTGCGCAGGTGTAACTTTCCTCTCAATTTCAAGTTGCTTCTTAAGTCTGAATCAGGCCCTAAGATCAGAAAATGCACCTTTTTGGTAAGTGACACTGCATTACCAAGATGGAATTCTGGATCTAGAGGATCCCAATCCATCCAGGTAAAAATTCCAACACTGGGATGGGACAGAGCAAATAGCAGCAGCAGGGTGGTTTCAGCCCTTATGTACAATGTAAAATTTTGTGCGTTCCCATGTAAGTTACCATAACTCCATATAAGTGAGGGGTGTGTCCTCCACTCACCTGTACAGAAATTAGGATGCAGCGAGAATCTGGCTTCTAAGCACCAATCACAGCGCTAGCAGAGGTCTGACTCCGGCCTCTTATCTGCACTTATGCAACAATGAAAATAATTTTTATGGGGGACTTACTACCACATTAGTTGTTTAATGTGAATACTTATATTAGTATATAAATATTCTCAAGCATGGAAAATGTACCATACCTGAGCAAAATATATTTGATGTGTTTGTAGCCTGTTTTTTAAAAATAATATAGGGCCTGATTCACACTTAAGAAAGCGTTCAGTTCTTAAATATACACAACTAGTAAGGTTCTTAAAGACTTATAAAGGCCATAGGGCTTCCTTATCCTTAGGTTTGTAGCTCTGTGCGTAGGGCAGCAAATTACAAATGTTACAGCATAACCGTGCTCAGATTTGCTCATATAAATGCCTCCCTCCACCCAATCTTCTTATCTGCAGACTTAATTATTCCCAGCCCGCCACCTTCCTTCTTAAGTTACTATGAACCTAGCATTAGGTACGTAATGGTAATTCACAACAGTCCCGTTCCTAAGTCCAACGTAGATTGCGTATATAGGTTACTATGCATGCACAGTATATCCCTTCCTAAATATACGCACCTAAAACCCTGCAGATTCTTAACTGTGACTCAGGCCCATAATTACATTTACTATACAGTTCACTAGTGTGATCCATTTATATAATAGAGGTCTTATTAATTTTCATCCCCAAAGCATTTTTACACTAAGCAAATTAATCATGTTGGACAGTGTAATACTGTACGTCTGAAAGCTTCCAACAGGGGTGGCTGAGTTATTAGTCTAATACCATCCCATACATTCTGTGTTCTGATATTACTGATAGTGTTGTGGTACACTTTTGGTATGCAGGCAGGTAGCTTTATTTAGAGCACTTTCTATATAATTTTGTCTTTTTAAGCTCTTTAATATGACCAAACTTTAAGTATGTATTCAAATATTATTTACAGGACTTTCTTTCTATATTAAACAATTATTTAATTCAGTTTTACCAGAACATCGGGGCACAGTTGACCATCCAGACGGAAGACACTCTACTTCCTCTGCAATATTTCTTTGTGCTGTCATGTAGCCTTCATCACAATGATATTGCAGCCATTCTTTGACTTTAAACAATACTTTATTCGGCACATGGTGTCCATGCTCCAGAGCTGGTACTTTACAGGTACCTGTGATCAATTCAGTAATATTAGCTGATATGTTTTATACATCCATATGAAACTTGCTTGTGTACCTTATTTTTAGGTTTAAGTTGTATTTTAAGAATTACATTCTATGTAGTCTGTGTAATGAAAGGGACCAAGGGCCAGATCCTGAGCAAAGTACGCTAGCTATTTACACTAGCCGATGACGTCAAATCGGCTATTTGTAATTACCGCGCAAGCAAGCATCAAATGTTGCACCATGTAACGCTGACCATACGTACCATAAGCGTAACTATGAACGAAGGGGCAGGGGCAACAATACGACACCCTTAATTACGTTTTGTAGGCGGAGGCAGGCATTTAAATTGGACAGTATGGGCCGGGTTAGGCTGTCACGTACGTAAATCCATTACGTATGTCTGTACTTATGCTAGGAAAAGTTAAGGTAGGGTTTGGGCACCGCAAAACAGCCAAAGTATGTACGAGTGAGGGGAAAGCCTAGGAAAGTTCATATAAATTACGCTACACGTTCTAACGTAACTAGCCCGTAGGTCTGGATTTACCCCCAAATATATAAAGTGAGTGCCACTCAAAATTTTCCAGTTTGTGCAGGTTACCCATCTGTTTCATAGATTTTATTTACATCCTGCACCTAATTAAACATTTTAACAGTAGAATTAATACACAAGGTTAAATATTTATGAGTAAGCATGAAGCAGGCAAGCAGCCCTGCAAAATTCTTGTGACCCTTTACACTTTTATCACTGCAATTGTGTCATTGTATCCACAGCTCACAAATCTAATAACAATGGGCACAAGCCCATATTCTTACCTCATTCAGCAATAATTGAATATCTCTGAAAATGCCCAATTGATGCCTATGGCACCTAATTCCAGGATTAAAATATTGGGCCATGCGTAGTAGGTATTGTACGTAATCTGCGTATCGTTTCGCTACGTAGATTGCGTATATGCGGTCTTTTAGACCGCATATACGCAATCTACGTATCGAAACAATACACAGATTACGTACAATAGCTACTACGCATGCGCAGTAGTTACTGTTTATTGAACTACATCCGTCTATGGAAGACGGACGTAGTTCTGGATCTGGACCATTGTGGGTAAAAAAAGATGAGTAAAAAAATACTGGCAGACAATATTTACCATTTCATGTCAAAGAATTGTAGGCACCTGCACACCAAGAACCACTTGGTCTTCAAATTACCATTTCATGTGGATCAAGGTAGCTGGGTGGTATCCAGAGCCTGGTTCTACAGGCTATAGAGATACAAAATGAATGTAATATGAATAGTTGTATCTGTTTGCATTAACCTATAAATTGATCAGAGCAACTTCCATTTTGTGTGTATACAGTTTGGAAGCTTGTCTGGAAGTAGCAGCTGTTTTGGAGGCTTTAAGGGGTGCCTCCTGAAGTAAGTTAGCTCTCAATTTAAAAACATATATTTATGACCCAATATTGGGGCTCTTATTGTTAGGACCAACATATGAAACTTGATAGTAGCTGGAGGCTTAATGCATTTTATTTTACAGACAGAATGGTATAGTCCAGGGGTCAGCAACCTGTGGCTCTTTCAGTCGTCTGCTGCGGCTCCATCCTAGGGGGCTACAAGTCCAGCAGTCCGGGGACAGAGTTGGACTGGCCTGCTGGGGAGCCGGGAGAATTCCCGGTGGACCCCAGTGCCTATAAGCTCCACCCCCTTTTGCAAGGGGATGGAGTCTTCACTTCGATGACGGGTACCCATGCTACAAAGAGCTGGCTGTGCATTGCACAGCCACCCGCAGCTCTGTTCACAAGACGTCCTAAGGTCACCCTGGCATCATAATTCAGCAAGTATGCCGCGGAGGAGAGAGCTGGAGGAAAGAAGATGTCAAAGGTAAGATTAGAGTTCTATAACAAGGTAGTTGGGGAATGGGATTTGATAAACATGGAGAGGGCACAAAGGCTAAGTGGACACACGTAAAGAGGGATCAGTTGGCCTGACTGGAAACAAAGAGGGGCAATTATGTTAGCTGGAGTATGGAAACAGAAGGAGGGGCAATAATGTTAGCTGGACACAAAAGGAGAGGCAATAAGGCTCTATGGACACATAAAGAGGTGTCAATAAGTCTGGCTGGACACAGAGAGGGCAAAAATGTTGGTTGAAAACAGGAGGAAGGGCCAATAAGGCTGGTTTGACACACGGACAGAGAGGGTATAAGGCTGGTTGGACACACAGAAGGCAGGTACAATAAAGCTGGCTTAGCACACAATTAGAAGGGCAATAAGGCTGGTTGAACAAACAAAAGAAGGGGCCAATAAGGTTGACTGGACACAAATAAAGAGGTGGGGCAATAAGGTTTGCTGGACACAGAAAGAGGGGGCAATAAGGCTGGGTGGACACACAAAGAGGGGTCAATAAGACTGGTTGAACACACAGAAAGAAGGGGCAATGAGGCTGGTTGGATACACAGAAGGATGGGGTATAAGACTGAGAACCAATACGAAACCAGCTGCGCCTAGTTGTATAGATGGGGCAACATCTATACAGCCAGATGGCCAGCGCAGCTTTTAGGCAACAAACCTAAAAGCTGCGCTGCGTCAAAAGACAACTCGAATATTAAAAATAGAATAATCACATTTATTTATGCTAACACAGTTATTAAAAACAACCAGAAAATAAATAAATGAGAATAAATGAATAAGAAATAAAGAACAAAGATAAGATAAAATTCAATGAAAATGTAATTCAGTCACATGCATGTGATAATAATAATTAATAAAAAGATACCACTCTGATCAAAAAATGCAAAACTTATGGTGGCCACCAGAAGAGATTGCCGATTGTATAATATAAATACTTATTTGTTTTGAGTTGATTTAGGAAAAGGAAAGTATGTAGCTTCAAATAGATACTTTGTGGCTAATAAAGAAAATAGGTTAGACTCGAGCTAGGCGGATTTGTTGAAAAGTTAAGGTTAATTTCAGAGCGCTTGCCACCAAGCAGATACTGCCAATCTGCTAAAAACAAATGTAAACCAAAATGAAAAGAGAGGCAGCACTAGAAAAACCTTTAAGGAGTCTCCATAAATTCTAAGAGAGTTTTATTATACAAATAACATCAATAAAATATGTTAAAAGATACATAAGGTATATGCAACTTCTATGATGAAGGGTATAAATTATATACACTTAATGCTACGCAATAATCATGTGATACCAATTTCAATCACCTCTTTACAATAATTATGATGGAATTGTGAAATACCAAACCAGCATAAATCCTCTAAAACGCTTGATGAATAAATGGACTCTTGATAAGAGTCATGGATTAGTTCACTTGAAGTGGGTTATTAAGAGCCTATAGATTGAACTGTGTCCAGTAATATGCCCACTATACCTCTTATCCAATAAATAAAAAACAGCAGATGGAGCTTATTGAGCAGCTATGAGGTATGCGTTGTGCTCACAAGTCTTCTCCCTGCTTGAATGTTACAGCGTGAAAGGAAGAGATATGACTTTTAATTAAATATGTGCTTTACTCACAGATCTTCTCCTGTTTGGGTGTTAGGCATAGGAGGAATAGTGTGGCTCCAGTGAGTGCACGGTCCCGTTTAGATAAAGGCATGCGTCTCCACCGCCAGCAAGTTGTTTCTAAGCTCCGGCGTCCGCGCTGAGACCACGTGGCTCTTTTGTTTATGTTGCGCCGTCAGCTGTTTGCCGGAGGGCATGCAAGCCCATAGAGCAATGGAATCTTGGATCAATTGCACAAGTCCCCGATTCTTTAAAGGTGAACAAGAGGGTGGACAAAGCCACTTAAGAGAAGAGACGTTTGTTCTGTAAAGTAAGCTGGTTTGATGCAGGAAAGTGTACAATGTGTAGCTGTCATAGGTTGCCCCCTTGACGCGTTTCTCCGTCGTTAGCCGACAGTTTCCTCAGAAGGTTATCATGGTTATCAGGTTTTGATTCACAGTCGAAGTGGTTTAATGTTGAATTGACTGTAGAGGATATTTATACTTTTGTGTAAGGGGCAGTAGTTTATCAGATCCCTAATATAAGGCAGCACAATTGAAAGGATCTGTTTATTTCAGTGCTATTCTTGTTTTGGTGATAGCAATCAGCTGAAAATATACTGGGTGCTGTTGAAAGCAATATATATAAGCATATATATAGCGCACACTACAGGTTTGCATTAACAGTACAAACAAACGGGCAAAGCTCCATCTATGTAAAAGCCACAAGAAAAAAGCCATTTTAGAAATAGAAACAGTTGAAAGCCCATTTTCGGCTGTCTCTATTTCGAAACAGCAGCCATTTGCAATTTTTACTCTTTTTTTTGGAATGGGTAAGTGTTGTATGCTCATTGTTATACTTACCCATGAATTTTTCAAAAGCCACTGGACCTGTCTCAGACATGACCAGAGAGTTGAGACTTCTTTAGGGTTAGGCTATGGGGAAGGGATGGTTAGGGTTAAGGTCTTCAAAGGGGAGGGATATGGTTATAGTCATGGGGCCTGATTCAGACTTAAGAAGGAGCTTGAAATTAAGAGAGGAAAGTTACACCTGGGCAAAACTATGTTGATTTCAGAAGGAGTCAATTTAATTGTATTCTCTGTATACAGGGATGTATCTTTGAGTTACTTACTGCACAGAGATACTGACAAGCTTTACTATCACACTGTTATTTAGACTTGGGCTAGGAAATGCCACCTCAACTCTAATACTCTTTGCAACAGATGAAATAAGACTCCCCTGCAATCAATATGGTTTAGCCCAGGAGTAACTTTCCTATCTTAATTTCAAGCTCCTTCTTAAGTTTGAATCAG
>WWET01003435.1:121299-138623 GCA_011038615.1 Limnodynastes dumerilii
ATTAAACTAGCTCCCCCCGCCCACCTACACTAACCTGAACGTAGGGACGCTGGGGGACGTCCCCTCCAGCATCCCTACGGCGCTGCTACTATGGACGTTCGATCCACGATCGGGCATTGCCGCAGCGACGCCGGGCCATCGCTTTAAACTAGCTCCCCCCGCCCACCTACACTAACCTGAACGTAGGGACGCTGGGGGACGTCCCCTCCAGCATCCCTACGGCGCTGCTACTATGGACGTTCGATCCACGATCGGGCATTGCCGCAGCGACGCCGGGCAATCGCTTTTCAGCCGATCTTACGCTTACGCCCGCCGTCGCTAGGACGTAGGTCTGGATCAGGCCCGATGTGCTTAAAAAGGCTGCTTCATCTATGGCTGCTTCCCCAGACACCCCAGTGCTGTGTTTTGGCGATTTTAACGTTATAGACAGTGGTTTGGATAGATGGAGGGACACCCCTATATTTTCAAGATAATCAGGAGGAAGGTGACCCGGCTCTAATGCTGGATGCCTTTAAAGCAGTCCTTAGGGGAACCTTAATTAAGCAAGTGGCTGGCATCAAGAGATTCCACAGAACGGTTGAGGTAAATTTGGAGAGAGAGTGTGAATTGAGGGAGGCTCAGTATGTGAGATCGGGTACATTGGAGTATAAGAGAGCCCTTTTACAGATCCAAAAGGAATGGTCGGATCATTTATTCGCAAAAGCTAGACGTCGACTGTTGTTCAATGGTCATTTAAGTTACCATCAGGCAGATGTGGGAGGAGCATACATGGCTTACTTGGCTAAAGGCGACCAGTTAAGTGGCCACATTATGGAAATTAAAGACAATTATGGAGACAGGAAATATAAGGCCTCAGATATCGCGCAAGTGTTTTTTCAATATTATAGTTCTTTATACACTACTAAGACAGAATATTTGTTAGATGATCTGAGGGCTTACCTGCATGCTATTGATCTCCCTAGGCTCTCACATAGCTAGCTTAGAAGCTCCATTTTCTGAAGAGGAGTTAGACGCTGCAATAATGTCCTTTCCTAATCACAAGGCCCCGGGGATAGATGGGCTGCCAATAGAACTTTATAAACAATTTAAATCCTTTTTCATTCCCAAATTATTGGAGTCCTTTGAGAACTTATTGGAACATGGTTCCCTCCCCTAGTCTATGTCAAAGGCTTAGATAGTAGTTATACACAAGCCCGGCAAAGACCCCACCTTGCCAGATTCATACCGCCCAATTTCACTATTATCAACCGACATAAAAATACTTGCTAAAACCTTAGCCGTTAGGCTTAATAAAGTCATTCTTCAGGTAATACACACCAATCAAACGGGCTTCATGCCTGGTAAATCGACGTCTATCAATTTGAGAAGAATGTTTACTCATCTCCAGATACCCAGAGGTGCCGAGGAGGGGGCTGCGGTGGTGTCACTAGAGTGGGGCTACTTGTGGAAAGTTCTGGACAGATTCGTGTTTGGGTATCGATTTACAAAATGGATGCGGCTTCTTTATTCGTCTCCGGCGGCGTGGGTGTGCGTAAATGGTTATACTTCTAAATCATTTGCTTTGGGACGAGGTACAAGACAGAAGTACCCGTTGTCCCCAGCTCTCTTCGCTCTCGCCATAGAACCCATTGCATGTGTCATCAGGACGTGTGAAGATATAGTTGGCCTCTCGGCTGGTACTAGGACAGACAAGATAGCATTATACGCAGATGATATGCTATTGTTCATGGCAAGGGTGGAGAGATCTCAACCTAATTTGCTTGAGACAGTTGAGATATTCGGTAAATATTCAGGGCTTAAGATAAATCGGGACTAGTATATTTGAGATCTCTCCCAACCCAGAGGTTCCCTTGATCCTCCCTGTTGATTGTCCCCTCCAACTTGTTAATAGATTTAAATACCTGGGTATTTGGGTTACGCCCGTGCCGCTGGACTACATGGTACAGAATCTGCATTCTATTACAGATTGGTTCAAAATCAGAATGCGCACATGAGGCAAGCTCCCACTCTCGGTTATAGGCAGAGTTAACTTATTTAAAATGGTTATGTTGCCAAAATACCTCAATGCCTTACAGCACTCTCCCATATCGATTCCAAAACGGGTTTTCAAACATATAAATTCCCTGATAGTTTCCTTTATATGGGGTGGGAGGCATCACAGAGTTTCCCTGGACACATTGGCCCGGATCCAGAACTACGGCTGTGTGTGGAAGACCGCATCTACACAATCTACGTATTGAAATGATACGTTGATTACGTACAATAGCTACTACGCATGCGCAGGCCAAGACATCGGGGGGGGGTCTAGCCTTACCAAATCTCTGGCTATTGGACAACTCAGTTGGCTCATTTGATCCCATGGCTTTCAGAAGGGGCAAGGTTTGCTTGGTTTGCTTATTAAGAATGAGGGGGTTCTGTCTTTGTCTCCTTTGCAATTCCTGCTATCTGCTAGGCCCAAACGCTCAATGGGGGGTGCTGGTTAGACAAGCTCTGATAGGGTGGCGAGCAGCACGCAGGCTTCTAGATGATGACAATGTAGATCCGGCCACTCCTTTATGGTCCAGTGATGCCTTCTTGGAACACCGAGCTCTCCCTGGTCGTTCTATATGGCAAATGGCAGGCATGGTAACAATAGGACAGCTTTATAGTGAAAACTCATTAAAGACCTTTGCAGGCCTAAGGGAAGAATATAGTTTACCTAATAGTTGTTTTTTCTGATATTTGCAACTCAGACACGCCCTGGAGGTGCAGGTGAGCAGTGGCTCCTCACAGATTCAACCCTCCCCCACTCTGCAATTATTGTCTTCAGCTAGTAACAAACGTCCAATTTCCTTTTTATATTCTGCACTAGGTGGTTTCGTTTGGGCAGAAGATCTCCCATTATTAAGGGAAAAGTGGGCGAGCAATTTGGGACCAATACTAGAGGAAGAGTGGGAGCAAATATTAAGTAGCCCTAAGTATGCCACTTCGGGGGTGATTCAGAGATGCGACTGCAAAAAGATCGCAAATATACGCAACTAAGTTCAGATCTTAGCAGGTTACAGCCCACTGTTTAAATAGTCACTCCCCTTGCAAACAGCGGCGGATCTTAAAGTTAGACCACCATTGAGCAACCCTAACTCTGCGCTGTCATTTGAGATCTTAAGGGAAGTAGTAGCGGTTATTTGAGACCCTAAGTGTCTGCCCGCGCCCACTTTCCCTCATCTCCCTGCCTCCCCCCGCCCATTTTCATGCAAATCCTTCAGATCTTAAACTTCCGCAGCACTTAAGATCTTAAGTGCTTGCGATCGATTCACAGGTCCGCGCTTAGCGAATTTAAGATCCTAACCTCTACGTAGACGTTGTTGCACTATTATTACGCATGCGCATTGATGCAAATTTTCTAAGATCCTAAATATACGCACCTAAGTAGCGATAAAATCGCATCTCTGAATCAGGCCTTTCATGTATTAGGTTCCAACAAATACAGTTTTGTATTTGTCCCCGGATCGCTTGTTTAGAATGGGATTGAGAGGAAATTCTAAATGTGTCCGTTGTCAGTGCGTGAATGCAGATTTCTGGCACCTGATATGGGAATGTCCGGTGATACAGGACTTGGAATTGTGTGACTACCACATCCCCGGAGTTGCCAGCTTTAGATCCAAAAGTCTTCATGTTTGGTGTTAATTTGGAGGAGGAATATACAAAGGCAAAGTTCAAATATGTCTTAATACTTACAACTTTGGCGAGAGTAGTATTAGCCAGAAATTGGCTAGCCAGTGATCCTCCTCCATTTCATAACTGGGTGTGTCTGGTTAACAACGCTATGAATCGCGAGAAATCTATCCATACCAAACGTAATACCTTAACTACTTCTCACAAAATTTGGTTGCCATGGTGCAATTCACCCTTTGCAGTTAACCCTGAGGGGATATTAAATCCTAATTCACCGGTAGACTGAGTTGCGGATTGGTGATGAGGTAACATAGATGCTACAAATACACTGTTGGTTGTGTGAGATAAGGGCTCCCCCCCACACTTCCTTCCTCATGCTAGTTAAGTTTGTTTTCATATTCTCTTGAACACTCATATAGACCTCTCCCTGCTTTGATCTTTTGTCATTGTCACTGTGTAAAATGTTGGTTAAATAAGTTACCTGTACAATTATGTAACACTAGACATGTTTTGTCCTATATATGTACCAATGTGAGCGGATATAATTCTTGTGAGCTGTGTAGTTGAATCATACAAACACTATAATTGTAATGTACTGAATGACACTACTGCGTTGTAGGAGGGAGGGATGGGATGGTTTACCTGTGTTTTTGTTTGTTTGTCAAAAAAAACCAAAAACATAATAAACTAAATTTAAAAATAAAATAAAGCTTCTATGTACTAATACATAATAAAACATGAAAAATATCCCCATTTTATTGTATGACTACATGTCGCAATAAGCCTGGGCTGCCAGGGCATACTGTGACATGTGCTAACACTTATAGTACTACAGGCACCAGAATGCCCTGGCTACCATAAGCTTATTAATGCTTAGGCATACTACAAGCGCCATTATGGCCCAATGTTAAATGGCAGCCTGGGCTTGCTGTGACGTAGTCATTCAAACAAAATGGGAACATTTTTCATTTTTTATTATGTATTAGTACATACAGGTTTTGTTTTTAACATACAAATAACCTCTCACCTCATTTTTTTTTTTTTTTATGGTTTGGATGGCGGTTTTAGGGTGGATTTTGAAAGCACCATATTACTCTGTATTACTAATGAAACCCAGCATAAACCACCAGGATACGCCCATCTATGGTTTGGAACATGCTTCAACAATCAAAACGATTACGTTTGCCCACTACAGTCATAGAGTTCTTTACTTATCTTTTGAGTGTTTTTTTCTATGTTTCTTGTCCTGTGACATCAAGTGTGTGGCAAATGTTGATTTCTTTATATGTTTTATTTGATTTTTTTAATGGTATTGTTCTTAGATACATAGGGCCGTATGCAGACGTAGATAACATAAAAAATGTACTGCACAGTAGGGAAAAACGCTAAACACCGGACGAATATGTGATACGTTAGTCTGCATACGGCTCATAGATTTTAATGAAAAAAGCAAATATAGAGAAACCGGGAGGAGCCTATTCGTGTAGTATTTAGAGAATGGTAATAAACCAAAGTGTAGAGTCTTAAATGGTGATCCACCACCTAGAATGTATCCACAGTGGTAAAGATATATTAATACCGGATGTAGCGGGGATAGAGGCTTTACCAATAGAATTCTTTTACTGCTCCACGCATATTCTCTCTAATCCTCAAGGATAAATTTTACACAAGAGAACACGTAAAAGAGCAGCCTTCTGGTGTAATATATTAAGGTAAACAATTCACATTTATTAATCAAGATAAAATGCATAGAATAAAAAGATAAATGGCAAACTTATCTGAACCCCACAGCAAAGGTCATCAATTACACCCACGCGTTTCGTCCTTAGGTTTGCCTGCTAACTTCGTCAGGGAGATATATAAAGTGAGGACATGACAGGTATTTATACTGATAAAGGGCGCCTATTTCTTTAAAAAACGTGCATGCGAGAGAAATTGGTGCCATCTTAAGTGTGGGCAAAGAACCAGAACTACATTAAACGCTATAACATTGATATTTATGTTTAACTTGGCCTTTGTTATACTTAAAAATACTTTCAAAAATGAGAACAAGCGTTTCATTACTTGTCTTCAACCATTGTGAACTTAATTATTGATACATCCTATACCCTTCCAACGCTGCTTTCTTTATGATTGCTTTTATTTCTGGGGGTTAGCCTCCCCCGTTTTATCTGGCAGCTTTGCTTTGGTTCTCCTTTTGTTCATACATCAGGAAGTGCCCAAAAAGTGGGAAAATGTGACCCCTTTTAGAAGGTGTTCTGGAAGTTGATGTTTTTGGAGAGAGTGGAGACTTGGATTCTACCTCTGTTCATGGTTCGGGTGGATTGTAACTGTCTAATAAACATAATCTCTTATTTTTCCTATTGGCCTCATCTATAGATCTCCTAAGTATACGTGTTTATAATAGAATGTATATATAGTGGTTAGTATATATAGTATATATAGTTATATATAGTATAATTCATTTAGAATGTGATCCCAGGATCCAGTATTGTGACAAAGAAATATAACCGGATCGCACCATTCCCTCATCCGTGGGATACGGTATTATATACTTACCAGTCTGATAGACGGAAGCTCAACTGGATTGCAAGACGCAGGGTCGTCAATGATGCTGGAACGACTATACATTTGACTGTGATAGCTGATCGATACTTTGGCGCTTGACGAGGACACCTGCTGGACATTTTCGGACTGGACGCAACATGAACAGGTGAGTATTGTACTAAATGTTATTATTACTGTTAGTTTTAGTGTTAGGATGCAGTTAGGAAATGTTAAGTTTAGTCTGCGGTTAGGGGAATGTTGAACCGTATTCACACTTAAGAAAGTGCTGCTCTTTCCATGTGTATTTCGGCACGGACTTAAAATCCGTGCTTGAGATACGTCTGAAAGGGCATGCCAGTACATAGGAAGTTAAGTGAAAGTGGGTGGGGCAAGGCATTTAAATGGCCTAATATGGGCGTGGTTACGAAGGTATGCACATACCTAAGCAACTTAAGCATAAATATACACACGTAGAGTTAAGGTTGTCCTGTGGTGGCAGAAGGCTAATATAATCCATAAGTACGAGGGTAGTGTCATGGGTGTTGCCTTGCAACTTAGGCATGTATATTTGCGAATCTGTGTATACTTAGTTCACACTTAAGTGGGAATGCGGCCCGTTAAGTATAAACTACGGTGAGGGGATAGTTAATGTTAGGCTACGGTGAGGGGATAGTTAGTGTTAGGCTACGGTGAGGGGATAGTTAGTGTTAGGCTGAGGTGAGGCGATGGTTAGGGCTAGGCTGCGGTGAGGGGATAGTTAGTGTTAGGCTGAGGTGAGCCGATGGTTAGGGCTAGGCTGAGGTGAGGTGATGGTTAGGGCTAGGCTGCAGTGAGGGGATAGTTAGTGTTAGGCTGAGGTGAGCCGATTCTTAGGGCTAGGCTGCGGTGAGGGGATAGTTAGGTTAGGGTTAGTGTAAGTGTATTTTGTCTATTTACTGTCGACAACATTAAGGTTGGTATAATAATATTTTTGACCTTAGTGTCTGGTACATTTTGTAGACATTCATACATTGCTGACATAATGTTGTCAAGTGTATGAATGTTGAAAAATTGGCTTTATAACTTGTATACTACCACATCCCTTATCATTACAGATGTACTACTGTCATTAAGCACGTATATGTTCTGCTCAGTACTACACCTGTATTAAAACTAACTTTTAAAAAAAGGTATAGGATGTATTAATAATTAAGCTCACAACGGTTGAAAATAAGTCATGTGATGCTTGAGCTCAGTCTAAAAATTATTTTAAAATTTTAATTATAACACACGCCAATTCAAAAATATATGTAAAATCGGCTTTTCGAAGTTGGAAAGATTCAGGACTGATGCGAGTTGGCCAGATCCTGGATGGGGGTAAGCTTCGTAACTTTCTCAATTTGCAATCTTTAATTGGTAATCCTATGCACAGGTTTATAATCGCTAAGACATAAAAACTCCCTATATCTGGGAGGTGCAAAACCATTCAGTATTCAGTATTAGTCTTGACCTATCCAAACGCCATAGACGCCTACGCAAAGAGACAGACGACTTTTTAACTAATGATGAAGTTGTTTTGACAGAGGGAGATAAGAACTGGTCCAAACTGTTATCCAATTTAAGACGTCTACTTAAGACAAACTAAGACTCTTTGGAATTTATCAATGAGCAACAACTACATTCGTCACAAGATCACACCGAGAGGTTTAAGACCTCTGGTCTTTCCATCCTATGAATTAGCCACCCCAGCTCTTCCGGAGGAATGGGAAACAATTCTAACCAGGTGTTCCACTGAGCTGCTCACTGTGTTAATAAAACACGATGAACTCACTTTGACCAAGTTAGATATAAAGAAGACCTCAAACGATGTAAAACAATTTGAGACACTAGACTTTTTTCAGCCCAAATATACTAAATTTTAGAATGATATGGAAACATTTGAACAAAATATTAGTCCTAAAAAAAAGTCTAAATTTTTGAGGGACAAAGACGATTTCTCTAACCATAGAGTTTATACATGGCGGGATTCTAATAAGACCAGTGGGAATTTTATTCGCTATACTCCGTCAAGCTCTGAAGCAGAGTCAGGGGATTAGGAATATGTTAGAAAAAATCCACTGACTGTCAACTGACTGTCTCTAATTCAAAAATACCATCGTCACAAGGTCCGAAGGGGCAGACGCAAATTTTCAAAGCAATTTCCAAATCTTCAGTCGAGGATGACGAGGAACTCGCAATCGGAGACGATATTGAAAGGTACTGTTACCTCCCACACTTTACAAATTATAAATCTATCTAATACTAAATCAACATCATTTATCTGTCCTCAGCAGCTGTCTATCTTTTTGTCCTGTTGCCCCATTTCAACATTTCCCTTGTGTTACAGTCACCAAGGGAGTTTCTCACCGGGACGCAGAGTCTAACCCCAGACCAGGTTTTCACCAGAGCCCCTGATGGTGGGGTTGATTTGGCTGTTGGAGTGCAGCAGGTTGTGGCCCCTGGTGACAGCTCCCAAGGAAGATCTGCAACGAAGGTGCCTGCACTGGAACCAACTCACAACCAGGAACCCTTGCAGAATAGTGACTCTGCAGGAACCCTCGCTCACAGGACAATGACTTAGAATAGAGAATAGCTAGATAAACAAACCTGAGCATACAGGATTATAGGCAGGAACCCAGGTATACAAAATGACTGCTGGAACCCACAGACCAGATACAGAACAGAGGTAATGTAGGAATACAGGGTAACCAGGATCCACCTGAGTGAGCAGAGAAGCCAGGACTCCAACAAGCACCCAAGAAACGGCAGGATGGAAACAGCACGAGTCAGCAGGTGAATTGGAGGCTGGCACTGGAGGCTACAATGCAATAAGCGCCCCACATGCTTCTCACTGAAGCTTACAAAACAGGAATACACAGGGTGGTATGGAATGTACCAGGAAAGATACCTCTCAAACCCAGGGTCAGGTTCCACAGGCTGAGGAATGACAGACAGCAAACAATGCTGAACTCAGCGGTTACACACACATTGCAAGGATGGAAAACACAGCGGAATACTCACTGCGGAGACGGTACACAGCAGAATACACACTGCAGAGACACCTCTGACACGCGTGTTATAGGTTCACCATCACTGACCTATCTGAACGCCATAAGACGCCTACGCAAAGAGACGACTTTTTAACTAATGATGAAGTTGTTTTGACAGAAGGAGATAAGAACTGGCCCAAACTGTTATCCAATTTAAGACGTCTACTTATAAGACAAACTAAGACTCATTTATCAATGAGCAACAACTACATTCGTCACAAGATCACACAGAGAGGTTTAAGACCTCTGGTCTTTCCATCCTATGAATTAGCCACCCCAGCTCTTCAGGAGGAATGGGAAACAATTCTAACCAGGTGTTCCACTGAGCTGCTCACTGTGTTAATAAAACACGATGAACTCACTTTGACCAAGTTAGATATAAAGAAGACCTCAAACGATGTAAAACAATTTGAGACACTAGACTTTTTTCAGCCCAAATATACTAAATTTTAGAATGATATGGAAACATTTGAACAAAATATTAGTCCTAAAAAAAAGTCTAAATTTTTGAGGGACAAAGACGATTTCTCTAACCATAGAGTTTATACATGGCGGGATTCTAATAAGACCAGTGGGAATTTTATTCGCTATACTCCGTCAAGCTCTGAAGCAGAGTCAGGGGATTAGGAATATGTTAGAAAAAATCCACTGACTGTCAACTGACTGTCTCTAATTCAAAAATACCATCGTCACAAGGTCCGAAGGGGCAGGCGCAAATTTTCAAAGCAATTTCCAAAACTTTAGTTAAGGATGACGAGGAACTCGCAATCGGAGACGGTATTGAAAGGTACAGTTACCTCCCACACCAAGGGAGTTTCTCACCGGGACACAGAGTCTAACCCCAGACCAGGTGATAACCCCCAAGGAAGATCTGCAGCGAAGGGGCCCGTGCTGGAACCGACTCACAACCAGGATCCCGTGTGTAACAATAACTCTGCAGGAACCCTTCTCACAGGACAATGAGTCAGAATAGATCAGAACTAGACAAACATAAACCTGTGCATACAAGATGGTTGTCAGGAACCCAGACATACAAGATAACGGCTGGAACCCACAGACCAGATACTATGTAGGAATATAGGATAACAGGATCCACCTGAGTGTACAGAGAAGGCAGGACTCCAGCAAGCACCTGAGAAATGGCAGAGTGGAGTCAGCAGGTGAATGGAAGGCAGGCACTGGTAGCTACAATGTAATAAGTGCCCCCACAGGCAGGGTACAGATGATAGATGCACGCTGCTCACAGAAGCTGACAAACACAGCTGACAAGGCTTTAGAATGGTACACCCAGCAGAATACACACACACTGCGAGAATGGTACACACAGCGGGATATACACACACTGTGGAGATGGTGCACACAGCGGGGTACACACTGCGAGAATGGTACAGACAGCGGAATACACACTGCAAGAATGGTACACACAGCAGAATACACACTGCGAGAATGGTACACACAGTGGGATATATACACACTGCGAGAATGGTACACACAGCGGGATATACACACACTGTGGAGATGGTGCACACAGCGGGATACACACTGCGAGAATGGTACACACAGCGGGATATATACACACTGAGAGGATGATACACACATCGGGATACACACTGCAGAGAATGGTACACACAGCGGAATACACACTGCGAGAATGGTACACACAGTGGGAGATACACACTGCGAGAATGGTACACACAGCGGGATACACACTGCGGAGATGGTACACACAGCGGGATACACACTGCGGAGATGGTACACACAGCAGAATACACACTGCAAAATGGAAAGTACAGTGGCACAACAGAGCTCTGAGTAGATGGAAAACACAGAGCAGGTACAGAAAGTGAGAGATGGAAAACTCACAACACTGACAAGGAGGACGCTGAACTGGACAAAAGCAGTCCAGCTGCCAGTGCGAGCAGCAAGCTACTAACACCGCACACTGAGAACCACAGACAGGGCAGACAACAAGACAGAGGCAGGCAAGGGTAACAGAAGGCAAACAAAGGATAAACACCAAACAAATCCAAGGCAGATGCATGAGGAAAACACACAATCAAACGCAGGCAGGACACAGGAATACACCACACGCTATAGCCAACAGGGGAGTGTTCCTGGGTAAACCTATTTAAGGGACCTCCCACCAATCAGCATCAACCCCAGGCCAGGAAGACTAATTAGCAGACAGCTGAGTGAAACCAGACACTTAACTCAGAGGGAAAACTACACACGCTGCTAAGATGTTCTCCTGCTGCGTGTAACACCTTGGGAAAAGGATCTTTTTCTATTTCTAAGGAAACTGGCCCTACACAAAATACATACTGTATCAGATGTTGATTTACCCGATGCATGTTCCCCTTTGATGCAGAAGATTTAAGATCTATTTCAATTTTAGAAAGTCTTGAAAATGAATTTAAGTCCCCTCTTACTCCTAGAAAAAAGTAAACTTTTTTCCCAGATCTGCAGAGATTTCCGGAGCTTATCACCTTTAGAAATCTGGTGTCAAAAGAACTTGATTCTTTATTTGCATCGAAGAACAGAACCTGTTGCTTTTCTAACAAATCCAAGGCACAACATGTAGCCCTTGCAGATTTAAAAACTTGGCACAATGTCATAATTATGCCCTCCAATAAGGGGGGGCAACATTGTACTATGGCCTATGGGGATGTATATCTCCAACGTCTTGAAACAATTAACAGATACTGCCTGCTATAGACACCTTTTTTCAAATCCCACTGTGTATTTCCATAGGAGCTGTTTGAAGATGATTGTGGAAGCCAAACAATCCAATATCATATCTATTGATGACTCAATCAGGTCATCTTCGACTACAGTGTTCCAAACGCCTGGGAAACGGGCGCTCCTAACTAAGATCAAGGAGCCTGAGTTAGGGGTGCCATTACGCTCCTCCACAGCTAAAGACTGTACCCTGCCTATCGTTCTAACTCTGCACAGACCAATTTGGTTGCTCTCCTTGACTCTGGAGTCACCAAAAATTTAAGGATACCTACTGAAGAGCTCTCTACATCCACCTACCTCACAGCTGTGGATGGCAGCCGAATACCAGGTGGCACTATTACTCATCGAACCATTCCAGTAAAACTTCGAACCAGAATGCTGCATGAGGACACCATCCAACTTCTTGTACTGCCTAGAGCCAGCTTTCCTGTTATCCTTGGCTTGCCCTGGCTCCAACGGCATAACCCCCACATGGACTAGTCTTCTTCCCAAATCGTACGCTGGGGCAAACACTGCTTTCAAGCCTGTCTCTCTAGAGTTATACCTCAGCGCCTTACCAAGACTGAGTCTTCTACTGATCTTCCGGCTCAGTATCAAGAATTCCAAGATGTTTTTAGCAAGCAATCTGCCAAGACCTTACCACCGCATCGTCCCTGGGACTATCCAATTGACCTCATTCTTGACCTCACCACCAAGGGGTTGGACATACCCACTATCTCTACCCGAAACTCAAGCCATGACCGAGTATATCCAGGAAAACTTTGCCATAGGCTTCATCCGCCCTTCATCGTCACCTGCAAGAAAAGAAAAGAAAAAAGAAGGTGGACTCCGCCCTTGCGTAGATTATCACGGTTTGAATGCCATAACTGTCAAGAACCGGTACCTTTTGCCTTTAATTCCCGAGATGTTCAATAGCATTAAGGGATCTACCATCTTCACGAAACTTGACTTGAGAGGGGCATACAACTTAATCAGGATCCGAAGCGGCGACGAATGGAAGATTGTTTTCAACACACGAGATGGGCATTATGAGTACCTGGTAATGCCCTTCGGCCTGAGTAATGCGCCGCTGTCTTCCAAGGGTTCGTTAACGAAATTTTCCGGGATCTTCTGAACTCGGTGGTAGTATATCTGGATGACATCCTAATTTTTTCCCAAGACCTAACCTCCCATCGCATGCTAGTGAAGGAGGTACTGTCCCACTTGCGGAGTAATCACTTGTATTGCAAATTGGAAAAATGCACATTCGAGACCGACTGTATCCCTTTCCATCTTATTAGGAACTCAGATCCAGATGGATCCTGTGAAAGTTGAAGCCATCCTGGATTGGCTACAGGCCATCACTACAAGAAGTATCCAGAGGTTCATCGGCTTCACCAACTTCTACTTCCAACTTCTTCATTCAGCATTACTCTACTGGCATCGCGCCAATTACATCTATGACCCGCAAGGAGTCCAATCCTGCGAAATGGTCTGTGGCAAGTCAACAAGCCTTCCACCAGTTAAAGGAAGCTTTCATTACCGCACCAATACTCAGGCAACCTGAAACCTCCTTGCCTTTCCTCTTGGAAGTGGATGCTTCATCTGAAGGCATTGGAGTGGTCTTGTCTCAAAAGTGTCACACATTGCGGCAAACGCCGCCAGACTTACCCGTCATGGTCCCGCTCACCAGTAGATTCTCCCAGCCGTCAGTCTCCTGGAGGGTCTTGTCCTTTGTGGTACTGCTCCGACGAATGGAAGATTGCTTTCAACACACGAGATGGGCATTATGAGTACCTGGTAATGCTCTTCGGCCTCAGTAATGCGCCCGTCGTCTTCCAAGGGTTTGTTAACGAAATTTTCCGGGATCTTCTAAACTCGGTGGTAGTATATCTGGATGACATCCTGATTTTTTCCCAAGACCTGACCTCCCATCGCATGCTAGTGAAGCAGGTACTGTCCCACCTGCGGAGTAATCACTTGTATTGCAAATTGGAAAAATGCACGTTCGAGACCGACTGTATCCCTTTCCTATGGTTCATCTTATCAGGAACTCAGATCCAGATGGATCCTGTGAAAGTTCAAGCCATCCTGGATTGACTACAGGCCACCACTCTAAGAAGTATCCAGAGGTTCATCGGCTTCGCCAACTTCTACTTCCAACTTCTTCATTCAGCATTACTCCACTGGCATCGCGCCAATTACATCTATGACCCGCAAGGGGTCCAACGCTGCGATGGTCTGTAGCAAGTCAACAAGCCTTCCACCAGTTAAAGGAAGCTTTCATTACAGCACCAATACTCAGGCAACCTGAAACCTCCTTGCCTTTCCTCTTGGAAGTGGACGCTTCATCTGAAGGCATTGGAGTGGTCTTGTCTCAAAAGTTCCCAGATGGTCAAGTTCACCCGTGTGCCTATTTCTCTAAGAAATTTCTTCCGGCAGAAAGGAATTACGCCATAGGTGAGAAAAGAACTACTTGCCATGAAATTGGCACCAGGAGTGGAGATATCTTCTTGAGGGAGCAGCTCATCCCATCACTGTCTTCACCGACGATAAAAACTTTCTATATTTTCAAAACCACTTATTGTGTCAATCCTTGCCAGGTTTGGTGGTCTCTCTTCTTTTCTTGTTTCAACTTACAATTACGTTTTCGTCCATGCTCAAGAAATCTTAAAGCCGACGCTCCAGGCAGTTCTGCACTGAGGATGCTGAAGGAAAAGAGGGCCGCTTCATCCTGGATCCAGTCATGCTGGCTAGCACTCAAGCCATCCCAGATGATAAGACATTTCGTGCCTCCTGCTATCAGAAAGAAACTTCTGCTATGGGCCCACGCATTCAAATTTGCTGGACATGGGGGCATCACCAAAACCTTGGCCTTCATTTCGCAAAATTATTGGTGGCCATCCCTGCATGAGGATGTCAAAGCCTTTGTGAATGCCTGCTCCCATTGTGCGCAACATAAGACATCCCGGAGACCGCCATTGTGTAAACAATTTAACATTATTTGGGTCATAGTGGATCGTTTTTCTAAAATGGCCCATTTAATACCTCTCAATGGATTGCATTCTGCTTCAATTCTGGACCAGCTTTTTATTTCCCAGGTTTTCTGTCTTCATGGCTGTCCTGAGGAGATCGTATCCGACAGAGGGGTCCAGTTCACTGCCCGATTCTGGCAGGCCCTTTGCAGAAGTCTCCAAGTAAACCTTAAATTCTCGACTGCCTATCATCCACAGACTGACAGCCAGACGGAACGTGTTAATTAAGACCTGGCCTCCAAGAATCTCTACCTCAAAGTCCCCACCATGAAATTCGCTCCAAGGTTCCTCGGACCCTTCAAAATTAGTAAAGTCATTAACCCGATGGCCTACAAATTGGATCTCCCTACCTATCTAAAAATTCCCAATTCCTTTCACATCTCTTTGCTCAAGCCTGTAATACTCAACAGGTTCTCTTCTCCAGTGAAGGGACCACCCAAAATATCTGGCACGCAGGAAGGGGAATTTGAAGTCAAGGAGATCGTGGATTCGAGAACCCGTTACAGCCACCTTGAATATTTAGTGGACTGGAAAGGGTTTGGTCCTGGATCCACGCTTAAGATATCAATGCACCTATATTATTAGGAAATTTCTGGCCAAGCATACCTTCAAATCCCGCATTAGGTGTCCAGAGGCCACCCTTAAAGGAGGGGGTACTATCACAAATCACGGCAAGTGTCGCACTTACCGGACTATGTGTTGACGGTCTGTGGTCCTCTCCCGGCGCTCTGGCACTCTGGGCTCACAAAGACTGTCACTGACATAGTGACAGTCTCTACTACTTACCCCCCTGCTGCTGCCTGGTTTTGGCATCCCATGTGGATTTCTTGTGCCAAGTCTGGCGGTCTGTGGGCGCCGCCATCCTGGAACTGGTCACATGCTCCTGAGCCACCAATGGCAGCGTTCCTGCTTAAACTCTGGCCAATCAGCGGGTAAGGCGGACTATTTAAACCCTGTACACTCTGTCCACTTTACCAGAACAACTAGTCGTCTCTAGGTGCCTGGTTCTCCTGCAATCCTGGTCCTACAATCCTGGTCCTGGAATTCCGGTACTGCATTCCAGTCCGGTCCAGCTGCCCTGCATTCCAGTCCGCTCCAGCGGTCCTGCGTTCCAGTCCAGTCTAGCAGCCCTGCATTCCAGTCCGGTCTAGCGGCCCAGCATTCCAGTCCGGTCTAGCGGCCCTGCATTCCATTCCAGTCAAGCTGCCCTGCATTCCAGTCCGCTCCAGCGGTCCTGCATTCCAGTCCGCTCCAGCGGTCCTGCATTCCAGTCCAGTCTAGCAGCCCTGCATTCCAGTCCGGTCTACCCGCCCAGCATTACAGTCCGGTCCAGCTGCCCTGCATTCCAGTCCGCTCCAGCGGTCCTGCGTTCCAGTCCAGTCTAGCAGCCCTGCATTCCAGTCCGGTCTAGCGGCCCAGCATTCCAGTCCGGTCCAGCGGCCCTGCATTCCAGTCCGGTCTAGCAGCCCTGCATTCCATTCCAGTCAAGTCTTCTGCACTCCAGTCCGATCAAGTCTTCTGTATTCCAGTCCAGTCAAGTCTTCTGCACTCCAGTCCGGTCAAGTCTTCTGCACTCCAGTCCGGTCAAACTCCAGTCCGGTCAAGTCTTCTGCACTCCAGTCCGGTCAAGTCTTCTGCACTCCAGTCCATTCAAGTCTTCTGCACTCCAGTCCGGCCAAGCCTTCTGCACTCCAGTCCGGCCAAGTCACCCGCTCTACCCTCCTGGTTCTTTCATAGGACAGTCATATTTTCAACCTCCTTTTTCCTTATTTGTTTATGAACCAATCCTTTATTAAACCAGCTAGCTTTCACTTTACACCGGCTCATTTGTCACACTCCTTGGAACCCGGAACAGATTCCACAAACACCACAGTCGTGACAATTATTTCCTAGTTCTTTGTTTTTGTGATTGTGCCTCTTTTATAACTTACGTATTTCCTGAGTTATCTATATGTGCATCTGCATTCAGTCTCCCGCTCAAGCCTTTATTATTTTGTCTGTTCTTTTGCGTATTTATTTAATTATTTAATCATGAATTTCATTGGTTTGGTATACTTCTCCCTTTTGGTAGACTTTGATTTCCTACTTTATCTTATTAAAATTTGTAACAGGGCATTTCTAACATTCTCCTGTATGAACGCTGCCAATCTGTATAGCGGGGAGCGGGGGAATGTCTAGCGCCTATCCAGCATGGCGCTGGGCTGGTGTAACAGGGCTAACATTCTCCTGTATGAACGCTGCCAATCTGTATAGCGGGGAGCGGGGGAATGTCTAGCGCCTATCCAGCATGGCGCTGCGCTGG